>LLKJ01000810.1:0-14404 GCA_002242865.1 Clarireedia sp. CPB17 | reverse complement strand
GAAGTTCCCGAAATTGTTGCGTTGCATTTTGAAAGTTCTTATGGGTATGGAGATGGTGCGTCTATCGTATGGAAGGGTTATGGAATTAGTAGCAAGAAGGCGGGACGTGAAAATAGCTGTTGTATGGAAATGTCAGGATCGCGCTCAGGTCGAACACATTTCCATTCAGCATGGGAGGTCGATTTTGGATGGCCGCTTAATAAATTATGACGGCTGCTTTAAAGAATTATTTATCTTATCGGTGATATCGAAATGCGCCCGCGTATTTTTCAAAGAAGCTTGGAAAGTTGTCCAGATTGAAATCCATAATTCACTTAACTCCGACGAGTTCTGTGTAAAAACAGGAAGGGTTCCAATCTGCGAAAGTTACACATACGATAACATATCTTTCGTATATTCAGGATGTTAGATACTTTTGAAATTCTGACGACTTCGGGGGTGGTAGTGTGGTCGAAACAGTTCTCCCCGGTCAGCCCTGCAGTTATTAACAGTCTTATAACGAATGTCTTCATTGAAGAGCGGACACTACCCGGCGCCGGAGTCGCAGACGATGTATCTGCCGCAAAGAATCCCCCATACAGACACGATCAGCACACACTGAAATGGACAACTTGCAAGGAATTAGGTCTGATATTTGTGGTATGTCGTAACAATGCTTCCTGTCGCAAAGCCAATCCTCGCTACTCATATAACTCACACTATCTGCAGGCCGTATATCGATCGCTGTTACACCTTTCATGGATAGACAAGTTGGTGGATAATGTCAAGACTATCTTCGTGGACCTGTACGGAGATGAGCTGAGGAAGCCAAATACTACAATCATCGAATGTCCTTTTGACGAATACTTCGACCAGCAAGTACGAGAATTGGAGAAGACCGCATTGAACCAGGATGCTAGAGTCGCAGAAGCTACTGCCTTGGTCGCGGAAGCACCACGCTCTATTGCAGTGACTTCGGATGATGAGCCGCCTCCATTACCTGGACTACTCTCAAGAGGTATGCGCCAATAGTTTTCTTACAGGATAATAGCTAACGAAGTCAAGGGCAATCCAAGAACAATGTCAAGGACTTCACTTCCCCTGAATCGACACCGCTTGGCACACCCAGCTCTCGACCAAGCACACCGGCGAATCACATATTGACTGCGAAAGGGGGACCTGGTGGCAAGGTATCTCGAAGAGCTAGGAAAGCAGCCCAGACACCCACATATGTATCCTCTGGGGATGAATCACACAAGAAGTCGAGGAGTGCCAAATCTACGGTGAAGAAAGGAAGGAAGTGGGACGCCGATGGACTTGCAGATGAGGATAGTGATACCCCACTTGATTATTCTGCACCGGCCAATGGCGCCACGTCGGGAGAAGACGAGGGTCGGTCAGGAGCTGTAGATGAAGTTGAGCAAACATCATGGGGTTCAAAGACTGGAAAGGGCCAGTTTGTGCTGAAAGATCTCGACGATGAGGTTCATTCTATCTTGTCATCGGCGAATGCTAAGAAGGCGGAAAGTGCTACGACTTCTACTGGGTTAGTGGGATCCAGTATAAGTGCTATTGGAGGATTATTTAGAAACGTTGTTGGAGGGAAGACACTCACGAAGGAAGATCTAGATAAGGCAATGAAGGGAATGGAGGATCATTTGTTGAGAAAGAACGTGGCACGGGAAGCGGCCCTGAGATTATGCGAGGGTGTGGAGCGAGAATTAATAGGGGTGAAGACGGGAAGTTTCGAGAGTATGTTTAATTCGACCCCAGCGCTCCTATACATTGTTAACCGTTCAAAGGTGTACAAGCAAAGATCCAAACAGCCATGGAGTCCTCACTCAGGAAGATACTTACACCAACCTCTTCCCTCGATCTGCTTCGAGAAATCGACGCAGTCACCTCACCACCCACATTATCACTAAAGAAGAAACGACCATACGTCATGTCAATCGTTGGAGTCAACGGCGTGGGTAAATCCACCAACCTCTCCAAAATCTGTTTCTTCCTCCTGCAAAACAAATACAAAGTCCTCATCGTAGCCTGCGACACCTTCCGCTCCGGCGCCGTCGAGCAACTCGCCGTGCACGTGCGCAATCTGAAAGAGCTCACCGCGCGCGAAGGCGGCCAAGTTGAGCTCTACCAGAAAGGTTACGGCAAAGACGCCGCCAACGTCGCCAAAGACTCGGTCGCCTTCGCCGCTCAAGAAGGCTACGACGTCGTGCTCATCGACACAGCTGGTCGTCGCCACAACGATCAGCGCCTCATGTCGTCGCTGGAAAAATTCGCCAAGTTCGCGCAGCCGGATAAGATTCTGATGGTTGGGGAAGCGCTCGTGGGTACGGATTCGGTGGCGCAGGCGAGGAACTTTAACGCGGCGTTTGGCGCGGGGAGATCCTTGGATGGCTTTATTATCTCCAAGTGTGATACTGTGGGCGATATGGTGGGTACGTTGGTTAGTATGGTGCATGCGACGAATGTCCCGGTGTTGTTTGTGGGAGTGGGTCAGCATTATAGTGATTTAAGAAATTTGAGCGTGAAGTGGGCGGTGGAGAAGTTGATGACGGGGAATTAGGGAGGGAATGAATAGATGATGGATGCATGTATGGATATATGTATGAAGAGAAAGACGTGGTGGGTGGTGCGTATGGACGCAACTCACTTGATCCCAGCCAGGATACAGGCAGTTCGGAACAGAGAACTCATGGTGGCCAGCCGAATATGAGCGCGACAGTCTTAATTTGGCTTGGAAGAAACTCGAAGCTATAATGCCAAACAATATCATGGCCAAGTTGAAGCTTTTTATTGACGTGATAGGCTTGTATAGGCAAATATATGTGGTGAAAGATCTGACAAGTCGAGTGAGATGACTACATTGCCGAAGGCGCACGAATTTGGTATATCGGACCCACATGTAGATAGATATAAATAATCAGTTGTTATCCTTTTTGTATCTTGAATTCTAAGCTTTTGTTGGGAGTTATATATATATATATATATATATATCATCTTTGAAAGTAAAACTACTAGCTAATAGTACTAGCGATACCGATATATCAGACAATAGTGATATTGTATAAGGCACAATCTTGCTCGTCCCTCGCAGTAGGATTGCCAAAATCCCGCGCATCATCTTGCTCTACATTTCGCGGCCTTTCTCTGTTCCATAAAGAATTATCCCGCTTTTTCATCCAGAGAGCCTTGAACTTCTCTTCGATGCTCCCATACCAATTTCTTCCATATAATATGAAGTAGCCAACCCGTGCGAATTTGCCACGGCTGATACATCTCAGGATTAGGCCGTGCATTTGCAAGTCTCCAAACACATTGTCCATTACTTCCGACATCAGATTTTCGGCACTTCTTTCGACCGTTCTGAGCGGAAGTGACTTCGTCTCAATCACCGGCAGATAGAAATATTCTTCCTCGAGTCGAATATCAGCAGTATCTGGAAAGAGCAGCAAGGGAAATTTCTCGCCGCCGAAGTCCACTGTGAACCAATTTGGTTCGTCCGCTGCATATATAGGTACTTTTGGATAGAGTGCGAGTCCGCGTATAGGAGCTCGACATGTAATACGCAGGAACCCATCACTAACCTGGCCGTATTCATCGCTTGTGCTTAGGTGTACTGAGACATCTTCAACGACCAGAAGAACATTGGCCACGACCTCAAAATCCGTTAATGCATATTCTGCACCACTCTGTAAGGCAGCCCATGACCAAGAAGGAGCCTGATAATCCTCAGGTCGTTGTTGAAGATTCCCCACAGTATGCCATAGGAGATGTTTAGCAATATCTTCCTTCCACAGTCCTGCCATATATGATGCTTTAAAATGCGCCGCAAAGATACGTGAAATACCAGATAAAGCAATGAGTTTGTCTTTCCCGAATGACAGCTGGCGATGTGAGTACGAAGATATTACCTCACCCCAACAAGAATAAAGATCTCGATCGGCCATTGAAGCTAAAATTTTAGCATTCCTACCATAGCACGAGCCAACCGAGAATGGGAAAGCCTCACAAGCGCCTAGATCCCGACACGCCCATAAAAGTTGTGACCTTTCGAAGTACAATGTTCGAGGGGCAAGAATCGTTTCCTGATAAACCCAAGCACGGTGCCAAAGTGTATTATCGTCAGTCGCTCCCGCCCAGAAATGTATTCCATCACAATTCCATAGTTTATGTCGACCCCTAAATGCCATCGTTCGAACCCAGACTTTGTGCCTAGCAACCGGCTTTGCATCCCGTGGAAAGAAACAACCGCCATTACCGTCCACAGCAGCCATAGCCGCGAGGTTTAGGACCGAACCACCATAGATCCTTCCCATTACGGAGGATTGTTCTTCCCAGTCATCTAGGCTGTCCTGTATGATGCATAAAGAATCAATCCAGATATATCGGAAGCCTAAACGCCTGACGGCATGAATTGCGTCTTGGAATGTCTTCGTTAGAAACCCATCTTTCACCGATATGCACTTGAGAAGACTGGCATAGTTAGCAGTGGTGAGGTTTCTAAACTTTAGACCACCCCAACAATGACTTAAAGTAAGATATTGTATACTTGTCAACAGCTCAGCTGTTTCTATCAGGCGTATCTCCTCATCCTTGCTACCTACATCAATCAGCCGACTCGGTAGTAGACGATCTGTATATTCTTTGGCACAGCCCTGATGTTCAGAACAGCATTTTTTAAGCCACTGGGCTGCGAGTGCCCAACATTCTTCAGAATCGGTCTTCAAAGCAACTTCGTGCGGTTCCTCACTTGGGTCTAGGTCAGACAGGTAAGCTTGGGTTCGCATTGAAATAATAGCTATAACGCACCATCACATTCATGTAGTAAGATTTGGGCAACGTCATCAATCCCAGTCACTTCTGAGAACGGAAACCTCATCTCAACCTGGTACAACCTACCCGTGGTGATTGGGCTTACATACACTTTACTCCTCTCTTTTTGCTGGGTATTATCCAGGGTGTGAACCAATTCGCTCGAAAGACTCTGATACAATAGTTTGCATATGGGGCAGCCACCCTTCATTGAAGCCTCGAGTGCTTCAATGCTATGATGGGACGCGGCTGCGCTCACATTCACACGCGGGTTGGTCCAATTATCCCGCATATGCCAATTATCAAAAAGGAGCCCCAACAGTTGATGCACAAATCTTCGTTGCGGGTGTTTACTCCACTCTTGCTAGCCCAGCGCAAGAAGGTGGACAGACTGTGATCGAGGTTCCGGAGTTGCTGGAATCCTGAAGACATTGCGACGGTCGGTACCAGGTGTGGCACGATTGCTAAATGTTGAAAAGAGTTTTCCTCGGCATGTTACGAACGTAAGCCCTGAGGACTATAAGTTCAGATACCCGTTGGGATAATAGAAGAACTTCAAATATGTGACATTAAGTGAGAATAAAGACTGAAGTTAATCCTTAGAATATACAACTAGAGAGAGAAGAGAATCCAAAGGCCTTAAAGAGCTTAAATATAGGATATCGGTCACGTGCAGGGCTACGGGCTTGCAGGTGCATTTACGGGCTCTTCGGGGTAGAAAAACCAGGCCGATCTGAGGTATAGGCAGGCTCTCAGTACAAAAAAGACATCTGGACAACAAAAACATTATAATATCTCAGGATCTTTTGGACATTTGTTCGATAATAATACCCCAAGTATATTTATTATCTTAGGATATTTAAGACATTCAATCTATAGTAATAATCAGCTTCAATATATTGTCCCAAATCGCCCTGTTTTTTCCAAGCCGAAGAGACCGGGTACGAATCGGGTCGATTGGTCACATATACTTCGGTTTTCAATTTGGGTATTTATCAAAACAGTAAATAGCAAGCAGTATCATAATTTCATTAAACCCCCACCCACCATAACCGCTCTCATCATCAAATAGGTATATATCACTCATCTCATCTCGTGCAGACCCCTCTTCCCTCCCCTTCCCTCCTTCCAACACAAATTCGGGTATCGAGTCAATATTAAAACAACAAAAAGCAAAATCCACCCCTCTCCTCCCCTTCAAAGGCTCCTCTTTCTCTCTCTAAAAAAGAAGAGCCCGCCTTAAACCGCACTCCTCCTCCGTTTGCCACTACGTCCACAAGTCAGGCAGCTAATCAGGATATCGAAGAAGGAGGCAATGGCGCCAATGATGCCAGTGAGGATCGATGCGATTCCGTTAACAACGGCCATGAGCCCGGCGCCGATGGCGCGGAACATGCCTGTGATCTATTGCGAGGGTTAGTTTTATTTCGAAGAGGAGGTGAAGGGAGCAAAACTTACGCAAGAGACGACGGCACCCATTTTTGGAAGATGTGGATGTGTATGTGTTTGTTTGAGGTGATTTGATGTATGTGGTGATAGACTTCTTAAGAGTCTTATTGATTGATTTGATTTGATGTATTATTGTTGTTGTATGATATAGAAAAAGAAATCCAAAAAACGAGAGGAATGCCATCCTACATATATATTCCAATTTTCCAACAAAACAAACCTCCTCCCTGTTTTTTCCCCCCAGCCACTAAAAGCGCGTCATACCCATACATGACATGACATGACCTGTTCCTGTGTAGCCCGGCCACAGCCAGCCAACAAACACACCACATTTTCTTCCCTTCAGTCTTGACCTGCAGGACCTTACCTTGCTCGAGGAAATTGCCCTGCCCTGCCCGGGAAAGAGAAACAGAAAACTGACGTCACACCACCCGACCCTCCTCCATCCAATCCATCCGTATCCACTCACAAATGAAATCCTACCGCTTACCCCCATATCCCCAATTTTCCAGTCATTTGCCCACCACGACGACAAATTTCCCGATCAACTGCACGCACGCACACCAAGAAAAGGCAAAATCAAGGCACGCGCTTCTGCTTTCGGTCATGATGGGCTAAGCCTTATGCTAGATCGGGTAATAGTGGCGTCGACGGAAAAATTAACCTACGTCAAGCCACAGCGATCGGGAGATGGTGAGCCACATCAACGGGTTGGCGGGAGAGGCGGGCTTGGTGCTTTTGCGAGGTCGGTGTCTGTCTTTTGTCTTTGATAATGGAGCGTATGAGTGTGAGTATGAGCAACGGAAATAAAATGAGCTGTCTAGACTCTGCAGTGCGATCGAGATCTTTCTGTCCTGCAGATGACGTCGAGGATGGATCCTTCCGCCGACCAAGACCAAGACCAAGACCAAGAAGGCCTTCGCTTCGAACTCCAGCTAATCTAAAAGCACTTTATCTGGATCACGGTCCCATATGCAGACCCGTACCCGCTTGGAAGTTGGAGTGTATTACAAGTACTGTACATTGACGGTTGGTATGGAACAGTACGATACGGGGACTGTTTTATTTTATTTCATTTTTTGATGTAGTGAGACTGTGAGATGAAGGTAAGTGAGACAATGAGCTCTGGAATCTGGAGTTTGGGGAAAGATGGGGAAATTGCTTCGCGTCGCATCGCATCGCATTATCGTCTTTGTTTCTGATACGGCGGGTGAGAGTGGAATGGGTAAGATGGAGATACAAGTATGAAGCATAGGGCACAAAGTAAACACAGCACAACACAACATAACAGAGTCGTTGAATAACTTAACCGCCGGTCAAGGGTCTTCTCATCTCATCTATTGCGGTAATTAGTCCATATATTGTACTGGCTCGGCTACTTAGTTAGTTGGCTAGATCTAGATTTCATCTTTTCCTTCCTCCTCCTCCTCCTACTTCCCTACCTATTCCTATTCCTATCCCAAGCCCACCTCCTCCTCCTCACACAGACACCAACCTCATCCCCTCCCCTCCCTTCATCGCTAAGCTACCACAAAAAATGAAACAAACTCTCTTTCGCGCTTCACCCCAGAATATCCACACCACACCACACCGTGCAACATCCGAGCACAAGTAAAGTTTCCACTTTGAAACGGTGTACATGTACATGTCATTTCGTAGGTACCAGCCACAAAGCTTGATTTTGGTATCTAGTTCAAACTGCGGTAGCTACTAAGTTAGTACTAGTAGAATAGGTCTATTGTGGATATCGATATTGGTATCTGTAACGGTAATGGTATTTGTAAGTTATGGGGATGTGGAAAGATTACCGTGCTGGGTTGTTGGTCGATATGGGTTCTACTTTATTTGTACAGCTAGTGAGAGCATTTGCCAGAGACGATATACTATAGAGTGTTGTGTTCATACTTATAGTATACGGTGAGGGTAAAGGTAAGTAGAGTGGTGACTACGAATAGACCGCCAGAAATCTTCAAGATGCGGAGTTTATCTTTGCCATAAATAATTGTGATTTTCCCATTCCATTCCCAATAAGAAGCGTCTATCGACCCTTAATCTAGAGCGGCTGTTAAGCTATTCAGCACCCAGTATATAGACAAACAAACAACCGTAAATAGTTCCATCTAACCCAACCTACTCAAAAACACTCTTATTAAAAAACCTCCAAATCTGTCTCCCCGCCTCCCTCCCCACAACCGGTTCCAAATCCTCCACTTCCGCATTAGCCACCTCCTTCACGCTCCCCATCTCAGCCACCAAATGCTGCAAATTCTTCCCCGTGACCCCCGGAACCACACGCAGCATATCCTGCGGCTCGCGATTGAAACTCTGATCTTCTGCGCTCTCGCCGCCCTGCAACCCAATCCGCGCCGCTAGAACCGGATCCGGCTCCATCTCCTGCGCTTTTAAACTCTCGAAGATTTCTGCCGTCTGGTACGGGCTCGAGCTCCAGATAATGCGGAGTTTCGGGAAGGCGAGGGTAAGTAGGACCAGTTTGGATTGTAAATCCGAGGACGCGTTTGCTGATACAGAGGACAGCGAACCGGAGAGATCGGCAAAGGGTTCGAGGGTGAAGGATTTGCCCTGGTCGAATTCGATGAGCAGCATGGGGGATTTGTAGTGCTGGAGCATCGTCTCGGCCTGGGTGTACAGACGCCCGTCTTTGAAGGATGAGATCAGATCTTTGATGGATTTGCGCTCGACGCAGATGCTGGGGGACAGCACGTAGTCGCCGACGGTGAGTTGGCAGGGGACGATGACGATGGAGCGGCCATGTAGGAGAGAGGGGAGGGAGGACCGGAATTCGCGCACGTCGACTACGACGCGGGGCGGTTGTGCGGTGGCGACCAGACGCCCGCCGCCGGCTATACGGGTGTTGATTGTGCGGAGGAAGGCTTCTTGCGGGTCTTCGATGCCGTGGGCGTCGAGGGTGAGGACGACGGACATGTTGGCTTTTTCTTTGATGAGTTTGGTGAAAGCGTCTTTTTCCCGACGGGTTGAGGATAGGTAACGTTGTTCCTCTACCGAGCCGCCATAGTATAGGAAGTAGACTCTTACATTCCGGTCGTTGTGCGAGGATCGGTAAACTTCTACGCGGCGAACGAATGATGTGTCCGGTTCGTACATGATGATATACCGGGGTTTGACCTCTTCAAGGAGATGTTCGTCCATATCCCCGTCGTAAGCATGCACAACTACAAGATCTTTCATCTCATAGAGTTGGTAGTAATCTTCCATGTCGTCCAATGGGTCAGCAACTATATCTTCTTTTTGCAAAGATTCAGCTTCTGTAGGTCGTAGCTCAGACATGAGCTCGGCAACTTCGAGCGGCTTGTCTTCCGCTGCTTGGATACTGCCATTCGTAGCTCGTGTTGGTCCAGAGCCCGCATTTCCACCACCTCTTACCCGTCTTCGTTTATTTGCGGGCGCTTTTCCTCGAGAACTGCTGTTTGTCAGGGTGCTAGTACCGTTCAAAACATTCTGGTTCTCGTTAAAGAGAGCAGCGCTGATCTTTGCAAACTCCTTCTTCCAATTCAAGTAGCTCCGTAGCTTTCTCCTCATCATGAGTTCTGCCGATGGCTCATTCTCCTCACTCTCGTCTTTTTCATCTTTCTCCGGACGAATGTGCATGCTTTGGAGATATTCTCGTAATTGCCGACATTGCACTCCGTCTGTACACATGATCAAAATCGTCCCATTAGAATCATCCAGAGGAATAGGATTGAAATACAGGTCCCGGTCAATTTCATCTAGCACTTCTGCCAGTATCGACCATTTGGGTTGTTCCTCCAACACCGGTTTCAGAGTAT
Organism: Clarireedia sp. CPB17; assembly: GCA_002242865.1. Taxonomy (NCBI): domain Eukaryota; kingdom Fungi; phylum Ascomycota; class Leotiomycetes; order Helotiales; family Rutstroemiaceae; genus Clarireedia; species Clarireedia sp. CPB17. The sequence goes on along the minus strand of LLKJ01000810.1, from coordinate 4,346 downwards.
CGATATCGTCCGTTTTGACGGTCTTGCCTGTATAAACTCTCCGTCTCGCAGTGTCAAATATAGTATGTGCTGCGTCAAGGAAGAGCCATGGAGATTGGCTCTGTCTTGTAGAGCCCGGCGGGGGTGAATGCGCTGCGAGGATAGTGTCTAGATGTCGGTTGAATGACACGGCATCATATGTTAACAATGTATGCAGCATGCCTCTTAGAACAGTCAAGTCGTTGACAATTTGTTTGGTTTTCCAACTAAGTCTATGCCAGACAGGATCGAGTTGCCTGCGGACCGCTATGTCGAACTGTTTATGAAGAGCGCTGTCCACAGTCCAGTCTTCCATTTCCAGGCCAGAATTGCCCTTCTTCAACTCTCCAATGCTGACTTCCACACACTCCATGATTGCATTCTGGATGTCTCGCATTGCCTCAGACATCGTAACTTCCAGTTCGATGACCTCTGCCTTTTTCTTCCCTTCCAGCGCCTGGGCTACATTGATATGGAATCGAGGCCATATTGAGACGTTTCGTAGAAATAGATTTCGCATCATGGTTGGCAAGGGCGAGAATCCACTGGAAAAAGGTTCTGGGTTATCCGAAAATGCCTTCAGAAATCCGACCTTATTGCGCTGTCTGTATATTCGTAGAATAAATGCTTCCAGCGATGTGGCTACCACTTTATCTGCATGTAGAACCACAACACCGGTGATGGTCTCAGGGTCTAATAGGCTTGTCAAGAGATCCACGACAAGAATTCGAGATGTGATGCTAAAGATTCCTCCTTGCGCATACATCTTTTCTCTTGTGCCGACACTCATAAGATCAGTGTTGACTACACTCAAGCCACGAGCTCTTGGAGCCATGCTGATGGCAGCATGTTCCGCCAGCGCCTCTCCAATCCATCCATTCTCTCGCTCATCCGCTCCAACCAATATAATAAGATTGTTGCCGGCCGCATCGTATGAATGAAGGAGATTCGTGACAAGGCGCAGAAGCCCCAGACCACGGGCCAGGACGACAAGCTCATCTTTCTGTCGAAGCTCTTGAAATATTTCTTGCTGATATTTCTGCGCATCTGGTTAGCTGACGGATCAAATTATCTTTGCAGTTGGATATAATATTACTAAAGGCAGTGACAGCTTCACGGGTTGCTGATCACCGTTTGCAGACGACATGTCTGGATTGCATGGCGCGTCAACCTGGGGCAGCCGAGGTGTTGACGCGATTTGCGATGTGGAACGTTAGCTTTCGATCGATCAGATAGCACCAAATGCCATGGAAATTTTGGCCTATCACAAAAATGTCGCATCCACGAACACCTGCACTCACCTGGTATATGTGAGGAGCGTCTGATTTCATAGGGTATTACGGGATGGAGCTTAGGGAGTGGTCGGCTTGGAGAAGCTTCGTCCTCCATATTTGGCCTACGTCATGAGGGGCAATAATGGCTTTATATATGTGTAGACACAAGCTTCCCCTCCGCACAAAAATAACTCATTCACAATAACTCATCTTCAACCCGACGACGATATCTAAACATCCAAACATCTACACACTTTCAAAGAACTTCAGCAAAACCCTCATCACATCATGCCTACCGAGACCGACGGATCCAGCGAGCGTGCCACCACCAGCATCACGGATCAGATCGGAAAGACTGCCTCGTCAAATACTGAATCTACGGCCAGCGACCACCCCCTCCACCAAGGTGAGGAACCAAAGGGCGATATAGTAGAGTTCCGTCACCACGAGGCAACCCCAGGACCTGTTGTTCCCAACAGCATGCCCGAGCAGGAGGGATCCAAGGAGGATCGCCAGGCTAAGGCGGCGGAATTGAACAAGTAAAGCTCTTTTCAGTTTTCGGTATGCCATCCCGTACCATGGTCAAAGATTAAACTAACTGTGACTGTAGACTATGAACAGTGATATCTTTCACGCCTTTACGACGACTATTTCCGGGTGTAATGTTGGGAAGGAAAGAGGCATTTCACAGGCATGCTGTTGCAATTGCATTGGGCGGATGGACTTCGGGGATAGGACGTTAACGATATTATACGATGATAATGTTTAGCTATGATGCTCCTCTAAAATTCACCAAGCTGTCGTTGCCGATAGAAGTGCTACTGTGCTGTGTGATTCCACATTGTGACTGAATGACGGTCGGTACACTGCTGCCGAATTAACCCACCATATCCACAAGCCGACTCACGAACTCCTGCGCCTCGTCGGGTATGGAAACCCGAAATATCTGTGCTTGCGCAATGTTGTCCATGCGAAATGGTTAAATGGCTACCTTGAATCAATGATGTAGAGAGGTAGTACCTCGTCCGAAATGACGCGCGTTGAATGAATACATAAGGATATAAATTCTTGATTGAATGTGTACGGAACTCCTTTCGTTCTTTCCCATCGCTCTTCTGCTCAGTCTTTAGAGTTCCTTTCGCTTCCTCGCAATCCGTGTGGCTTGGCTCCACCTCGTGGCTCGCTTTCTTGGCATTCGGTCGTAGCGGCGCGCAGCACTTTTCAGGACCACCAGCATTATCCATTATCACCCAAGTACATGATTACATAGTCTGTGCATAATTAGCCCAACCTCGACGGTGACAGTTTGATCTCCGAATAATGCGCACATAAATCTTAAACATTGCAGTATTCGGCTATCCAGGAAACCACGCTCATTTTCTATATCTTCTGGTCCAGCTTGTCAATTCCGGCCCGGCACGAGAATTACGAGTCACTCCTTAACCACAACGGCGTTTCAATGCTTCGAGAAGGACGAGCACGACCAACACCGAGCTTAACTTCACACACGACCACACAGTATCCTCAAAACCTCCTTGAATCTGCTTCTCCCTTGTGGAGGGAAAATATTATATAACCCCGAGAACCTTGTTGGCCACGGGACAGGCTGTGTAACCATACAAGATGCCTTCCATACTGTCCGACGATGATAAAGAGACGGTCAAACGCCAGGTGCCCAAAGCCTCGAACAAGATACAGGCTGTAGCCGTAGCCCGTCTCTATATCGCATACCCCAATAGACACAAATGGACGTATACCGGTTTACAAGGAGCCGCTGTGCTCGCGAACGATCTTGTCGGAAATACATACTGGATTAAACTCGTCGACATTTCGGTTCGTTCCTCCCACAGTGTTGCTTCTTACGAGACAATCATCTCGACTGGCCATTGCTAACTTTTTGTAGTCTACGAACAGAGGCGTGATATGGGATCAAGAAATATACGACACATGGTCCTACAACCAAGACAGAACTTTCTTTCACACTTTCGAAACCGAAGAATGTCTGGCCGGGCTATGCTTCGCGGACGAGAAAGAGGCCCGGACTTTCCTCAAAAAGATGAACGACCGTGAAAAGAATGCTAGTAAGGCAACGAAAGCGAACCCGTTTGGAGGAACTGTTGCGCCAGCGGCGCACAAACATAGCTTACTTGGTGGTATTTTTGGTGGTCACCGACATTCTTCTGCGCCTTCCATACAGCCTACTCCCCCAGAATCGCCCAGCTATATTCTTCCGCCATCTCAAAGCAACAGGATGTCGGCCGGAAGTTTCAAGGCGGGCAAGTCCGATTATGCAGCACTAGATGCGATTGATCCAAACTGGAGGGAGACATGGGGAGACGACTTGAAGCAGATGGGTATCACGGACGATTTGATTCGGGACAACCAAGACTTTATCGCAGATTATATTAGAGAGCAACAAGCTCAGCAAGCTCAGCAGGGAGTTATGTCTCCGCCCAACGGCATTGAGAACCAAAGAAACAAAGCTCCACCGCCACCACCTCCCGCAGCGGCTCCTCGAACGCGTTCTGACAGTACTCAACAATTGGCAAGTGGTCGGGGCCGAGGAGCACCCCCCGCGCCTCCTGCTCCCCGGAGGTCGAAAGCAGAGCCCATACAGCATAGAGAGCCAACTCCTCCAAGAGAGGCCTCACCACCAAGGGGACCACCCCCGCCAAGGTTTGCGGCTCCACCACCGTTGGAAAACGCTGGAATATTTGCGCACACCAACAACAAAGCCCCCTCAAGATCGCACGCACTATCAAATCCAGGACCACCACCTCCTCCACGTCCGCCAAAGGCTCCTATCGAAGAATACGATCCAGGAGAGTCAGGTTCGAAATTCGGCGTTCCCCCACCTTTCACAGGCCAAAGGACAACGGCGCCTCCTCCAACACCACAAAGAGGGCCGGTTCCACCACCTCCTCCTGCAAGAGACCTCCTGCACTCAAGCACTGCTCATGCTGTGGCACCGGCGGGGATTCCTCCTCCACCATTGCCTCCAAAAACCCCGACTTCTGCTAGCGCACCACCTCTACCACCTGCGTCCACTCGTCC
>LLKJ01000078.1:0-57870 GCA_002242865.1 Clarireedia sp. CPB17 | reverse complement strand
GGAAAGAAGGTCGAGTCGGGCGTGAAACATGTGTTTGGAAGAACCGAGTAAGTTTTGCTGGTGGCGGTAAATGGGAGGGAGATTTCGACGACGCCTGGCGTGTCAGGGTGGACGGGGACGGGGGCAGGGGCGGCGGCGACGAGTGGGATACTCAGGACGCTGATGAGCGTTGAGAGAAGCGTTTGAGAGAGCATGATGATACGATGATGTGATGATACTGTAACGATAGAGGATAAATGCAAGAAGGAGTAAAGCCACACGTAAACAGCAGACCCAAATCCTTATATCACAAACCCTTACTCGCCAGCCCAGACCGCCAAGCGCACCTTAATCTCATAAGCTTCAAATAAAGACCGACTGGACTCGGCATCGCAGGCAGCACGGCGCAGAAGCCCCAAATCAGATCCTAAATGCTGACCCGAGCGGGGCGGGTATGAGCTCACGGACATTACTTTCCCTGTTCGGGATGCAAACCAATACGCTGGCTCGGTTGACTATCCCTTTCGGTTCGCTCGATGGATTGTGAGACTTTGTTGCACGTCTCAAAATCGTAAATGCGAGTTTACGACACTGGTCTCTCTCGCATAAAACATTTTATGGGGTTGGGGGAGAGACTGAAGCCTACAGGTGAACGAGGAGGATAGGAAATATGTCCGGATCATAGATGCGCCGTGCTCCGATACATCGTTTAGTTAGTGGTCAGCGAAGAGTGCGTTGGCCGCCGAACCGAGCCGTGCTTTGATTTGGGATGGTGGACGTGCAGCAAAACTGGAGCTGGAGCCTGGTTGTTGTAGGCAGGTAAGTTAATCTAAAGGCAGATCTAAGGAGCTATCCCTCCTAGGCATCGAACGGGTTCACAGATGACTACACTTCAAAGGCTGCTTAGAGGCATCTTTTCTACTTCAATTTTGCAATTCGTTCTGTACCGCTAAAATCAAACCCTCTCTCTTTGCTATGCCACCTTATGAATTCATGAATGCTACATCTAACACCTCAGGAAGATACCCTTCCTCAGTTCGCTTTCCCTTACTTCAAACATGACCTGTATACCTACAAAGAGCGCCGATGATGCTGTAACGAGGAAAATAACTCCTGTAGCTTCAAGTCAGTGTCATTGCTCATTATTCATAGATCTCGACGAAAGAACAACATACCTGAATAGTCCCGGAAAATGCCTGAAACGATGCTTTTCAAACCATCAAGCCCAACCGCAAAACCAACCAAGTTGGCCGTCATCATCAATAACAAATTCCCTACAGCTCCAATACCACATATCACCCTGTAGCCTGTAAGATTATTCAACCACTTCTTCCTAGGGAAAAGCATTCCCGCAATGATTTCCGGTAGCATGAATAACACGATTAACCAGCCCCAAGCAAGTAAATTGAGACTGATATCATGCCACAAGGCTACGAAAGTGAAGACGAGGAGGTAATTGAAAATGGAGCGAGCGGTCGTAAGCCATGTGCGAGAAGAGGTACCTCCCAAAGGAACGTATATATAGCGAACGAGCCAGCGGTTATAACTGCGATGCCAACCTCGCCAGAATTGGATGGTCGAAGGATTGTCGGAGAGACAGCGAAGCATATTTTCGGGAGGATCGATCCCATCAGTGAGAGACCAAAGTCTAAAGAATCGCCAAGGTAGAAGAAGCTTCAGCCAAACGACATGAAGGTTGAAGTAGGATAACAAACTCAGTTGAGCTGGGGTATAGTCGGACCAATTCGGGTGTGCTTTGGAAATTGCTGTGCAATAGACAAAATGAAGGAGCACTTCCATCGCGAGAAGACAGAGGAGGAAGCGGACTGCATACTTGATGGTTCGTGATTTATCGATACTAGCAGGGCGGTACTTGGCTTGCGATATGTAGTCATTGAATGTGATGATAGGGCCAGTCAGGTACAAAGGAGCGTAGATTGAATATGCAATATAGTTTCGGAAGTTGTAATCCTTCTCTGGAGCAGGAATCTTAATTCGATCACGTTCGGAAAGGTTTGTAGGGTCAAGCTGCTTCTTCTTTTGTGCATTAGTTCTGATACAATGCGCCGAGAATCTCTTCTTGACTTACCTCTAAAGGACTTCCAGCCCTCCTATCCAAGCTCCAGTAATAATCAAGGTTGAAACTAATCAACCTCAGAACTGTAAGATTAAACAGGATTTCCCATCTTGGGATGATACCTCGATAGCTGTCCATCCACTGTGCCCAACTATGCAACAAAGTATTGCTTGGTAGCCCAAAATCTCCAACGGGCGACAAGAAATTCGCAATGGTGGTGTACTTGTAACCATCAGACAGCTCATTCGCAAACAGCGTAGCTATGTTGAAAGCCCACGTCGCTACAGGAATGAATTGGCGAGGAAGTCTAGTCGCAATGACATAGTTCATACATAGTATTGTAAAAACTTTGAACATTGAGAAGCCATGCAGAGCTGCGAGAAATACGAAGGCGAAGATGAAGTCGAAGCTGGCCCGTTGCTTTAATCTTGCCTCCCCTTCCACCACTGATATGTACGTGTTTCCGCTTGATTTCGGCGACCCGAGTTTGGTAGAGGCTGGTTTTATGAATTCGTATGCACGTCGAAGAAGAGGGTGGAAAACGAGGAGAATCGCAAGGTATGGTACGTTATTTCGAAAGTTATAGTACTGCGCATCTGATATGTCCTGAACTGTGTTAGCATATGAATGGGAGATTTCCAGGAAAATCACATACAATTCTGCGTCCCGGAATCCAGCCATCAGATAGGTAGGGCTGAAATTTATAATAATTAGGATCCGAAGCTGGATAGCAGTTAGAATTATTAATAGTAGAAGGTGTTCCGTATACTGACGCCTCGATACGTCGTATACAATCCAAAACATATATGGTACAACGGTCAAGAACACAAAGTAGTAGAAGTAAAACTCGGGAGTATTCCACCTAGAGGGTTGCGCTCTTGGTCTGCCATTGCTATCCAGCAGCACTTCGGCACCTAGTTTAGAATCATCCCTCTTTGAAGCAGCAGCGCTAGGGTCGACCCGATATGGCGTTGAAGAAGAATTCGTGAAGCGTGTGTCAATAGTATCTAGAGCATAGATGCTCTTCACATACGAGAGGATGCCCATTGTAGAATCATAGAGTCGTGTAGTCAACAGAGAATGAAGGAACGCGAAGGGAAATACAGTTGGTTTATACAAGAATAAAAGAGTGCATATGTTGGTTCATGTCATGAACCTCGTCGTTAGGGGTTCACACGAGTGGGATACCAAGGGTTTGGCAGCCAGATTTATTCTTAGTTCATATGAGGCGGTCCTTGCACTTGCTCCTGGATGTTGGCGATCACGGAGAGTCGGAGCTTCCAGCAACGCGTTCTGGAAAGTCCCTGGATTTCAAATGAGTGGAGTGCTGTGGCGCTATATCGTGGCGCAGCAGGTTGATACTGAAAAAGGTGTCCATCAATCAATCGTATGTCCTTCCAAGACCTCAACACCACTTCTTCGTTATCACAGTGCGCTTAACTCCATGATTGCTTGAGGATCGGAGTGGTTGACTTTAGTCACGGTTTTCATTACAGATCCATTACGGATCGATACCAGATGGTTTCAATCATTCATCAAATCGCTGCAAAACAATCATCTGAGTGCTTCTTATCAGCTATCCTCCGCTTTCCACAATGCATCCTTCCATCCTTTCGATACCCCACGGTATCTCTCTTGTTCCTTGGCTTCCTCCATTTTGTAGGCCCAGTACATTTATTTCTGCTGTTGACCTACTACTTCTGGTTCTGAGTGATCATATTGTTTCCCTCTAGTGGGGCTGTCTTTCTGATTACCACCCAAGACGAGTTAACTTACCTCACTAGTCTATCGAGACACTCGATATCCATGGATGTGGCCCTTAGCCAGAAGATCTGGGTGAAGGAGAGCCTTTCCCTACATATAAACTATGTGTTCTTGAACACTGTGCTGTATCATTGGGTGAATGACTCTTTTGCGGTTTGTCTTTGCTTCCACTCATTTACTCGCTCGTCTAGCATGCACTCAGTAGCATAGAAAAACATCGTCAATCCGAAATTCTAAAAGATCCTGGAGCTCTTCACGCATGCCGCACCTCTCATCATTTTAAATCTACAGCAACTGCATTGCTAGTATCTCTTTTGGGTATCCTGCATCTCAACATAAACGCACGAGTGTGTGTCTGTGCTATCAAGGAGCCGCTAGTTCGGAATATCTATAAGTCTACTGAAGTCATTTGAACGCTGTATGATGAGGAATTGGTGGCATACGTCAAGGGTGGCCTGCAAAATATCTCTTTCGTCATAATTTCGAGAACATTTTTACCACCAATTCCAGCAACCTGGCGATGAGTTATTTCAGAAGCTGATTTGGCTGGCAATCACTAAACTGATTGAATTCTCTTGTTGCACAACATGTGTGTCCGTTTCTACAAGTGATACATAGGTCCTGGTCATTTCGACCTCGATCGCAAAAGTCAATGGCTCAAGATAAACGAATGTCAGTCCGCGAAGGATAGTCTCGCAAGTTGCAAAAAGAAGTAGTATGTCTTCGCGGAGCCTTGCTTGTCACTGATCCACCATGAATTTGGCTCGAAATGTCAACGAACTCGCCAACTATTCGCAGACGGCGACTCACAGCTGTAGAAAGGAGGGATGTTTCGCCGGCTATCGCAAGTACGGATGCGTACCATTTGGGGCCTCGGAATACCTGCGGAAGAGAAATTCTCATGGCTATGAGCTGACGGCATACCCAGAACAGAGGTGGTAACACAAATATGGCGATTTGCTCTTGTCATACAAATCTGGTCGGCGGCTCCCTGCAAACATCACCAGGAACTTCTCATTTACAAAGCTTGCCTTTTTGGAAATCTGGCTACTAAAATTGGCATGGGAGCATTTATTTCGTTAACACTGAATCTTCTACCAAGATACATACAGTTGCTTTCGATCTGGTGAAAGCCAACAGTTCTAGAAAGTCCAACAATGCATCACATCATCCGGTTCTAGGATTTTACGATCACACCCGAAGATTTCCTGCTTACCCTGGTTGTCCATCATGCCGTGGCATACAGTCATGCCATACCTTGTGCATTCGTTGGCTCTAGTAATTAGTGACGTTGGAGCACTTTACCTATTGTGGCTGATGTTAGGCGTACAACTGGTAGTAGCAGTGAGGCTGGATCGGAAGAGATATGCCTCGATATGTCTCTTTGAATAGTCAACACACTCTCTCTCAACTGCCTCTCCGGCGTTCGCTAAGCTATTAAATCCAATAAAACTAGTCTCCTAGACACTGGAAAGACCCGTACAACCACATGCCACCGATTGAGCCTGATGTTACCTGCTGTCACGTGATGAAGACTATACGTCATTGATCCGGCAGTGATCCGAGAGCATATTTTGAGAGAAAAGTCAAATATAAACTGTACTCTTATTTCTTTACTTTATCTTTTTAACATTTGTACACTTACTTCTTGGCAACGGTACAATTGTATTCGCATAAGATCTGGTCTCACATACGAGCGAGTTGCAGTAGTTCCTCATTCTCGCACCGTCATCAATACAAACATTATGTGGGAACAACTTGAGCCTACAGCGCCTCATGTTACCTACGTTGTACTCTCCCTTTTCCTCATAATCTACGCGCTCTTCTCGCAGTTCATCCGTAACCACCTCCACCTATCCGAGCCACCTCTCGCCGTCCTCTTGGGCATCATCCTCGGTCGCTATGTTCTCAAGGTGCTTTTGCCGCGGCAATGGGGAATGGACGATATCATCATGCAAGAGATCACGCGTATAATCGTAGGACTTCAATGTTTCGTGGTTGGAATTGAACTCCCTAAACATTATTTCCATCGACATTGGAGATCTGTCTTAGCTCTGCTCGGCCCCGTCATGACACTTTCTTGGAGCATCACTGCTCTTTTCGCATATTTCATTTTCCAGACCAGTATACCTACGGCTCTGATCATAGGCGCTTGTCTTTCGCCTACCGATCCGGTTTTGGCCGCATCAGTCCTCTCCAAGTCGCGCTTCAGTGACCGTGTACCGGCACGGCTTCGACATCTCCTGGCCGCTGAGTCTGCCTGTAATGACGGTGTTTCTTTTCCGTTCCTGTACATTGGTCTCGTGGTCTTCACAACTAAAGGTGGATTTGGCCCTGCGCTCAAAGAATGGTTTCTGATCACGATTCTCTGGCAATGTGTTCTCGGCATTGTCACCGGTCTCATTATTGGCAACATTGCCAACCGACTCCTTCGGTTCTCTTCCAGCCGAGACTACATTTCCCGCCCCTCATTCATAGTCTTTTACCTCCTTCTAGCTATCCTATCAGTCGGCATCGGATCGATCCTCGGCTCCGATGATTTTCTCGTTGCCTTCGGAGCAGGTGTCGGCTTCGCGCATGACGGATGGTTCTCAAAGAAAACACATTCCGTCCCCTTCCCCGCCATCGTTGACCACATCCTCAATTCCACCATGTTCGTTTACTTCGGCGCCATCATTCCCTGGAGCAACTTCACTCCAACAGATATCACACCCGACATCAAACCTTGGACACTAATCCTCTTCTTGATTCTCGTCCTCCTCTTCCGCCGAATCCCCGCCCTCCTACTCGCCAAATCCCTCTCCCTCATCCCGGACGTGCGCACCTACCGCGAAGCACTCTTCTGCGGACACTTCGGCCCTATGGGCGTAGGAGCTCTCTTCCTCGCTATGGAAGCGCGCGCGCAGCTTGAAACTGGCAGCTCGCTACCTCTGCCGGTTCCCAGAACACCAGAGCCGATTCCCGGCTCTGGGGGCAAGTATTCAGATGAGGATACTGCGATCTTCACCATTTGGCCGATCGTCTGCTTTGTGGTATTGGGTAGCACGATGGTGCATGGGTTGAGCGTGGTGGCTATCAGTCTGGGAGGTCATTTCCAGAGGAAGGACGAGGAGCGCGCGCCGTTGTTAGGTGGGGAGACGGATGGCTTGGAGGCGATGGTGCATGGAGAGGGGGATGGAGACAGTGAGCCTGATGTGAGTGGGAGTGAGGACGAGCCTGAGTAGGAAACTCGATCGGTGGAGTAAAAATTGGTAATTGGTGTTCAGATGGAATAGCATATACTTGTGATCAGTTTTCTGCGTGGTAAGGAGTTGTTTGTGTGTATACAGTACATAGACTCTGCATAGAATCTAAATAAACTAGAGCTAAAGTATGAGTTGACTCAAGAATATACTTCAGCGAAATCACCGGAACGCATTCTGATCATTTTCTACTTCTTACCCGCCATGTTTGTAATCCATAGTTGGGCATCTTGAATTTTGTTCCCTTTCATTCATTGATCGCATTGCATGTCACACTTATACTGTGCTTGTCGCCAACATGTGAGCACATGATCCATGATGGAGCCGCCCTGTCTTCGAATAGAGTATTCACTCCAGATACTTTAGAAAGGTAGCATCAAAATGTTGATGAACAACGAAGATACCAAGACTAGTATCCACTACACCACGCATAAATGGAGATGGAATACGCTCCCAACGCTTAGATCTAGTGATTTGACCAGGTTAGGCTAACCAAAACCCGTTCTGCAGGAATCGTCGTTTGGAAAAATTGACGTGCAGCTATTCTCAAGAAAGATTGCGGCAAGGGGAAGATGAAATTGTTCCTCTACTGGGTCTATGAGACCTTCTTAGAAAAGAAACGGAAGAGAGAGAATAAGAAGTAGCTACAAATATATCAATATTTATTCTTTGAACTACTCTTTTACTCAGGATCGAAAACTCCATACTTCATCGTAATTCTAAACTGACATTCTTTGATTCATCGAAAAAAGGTTCATTGAAGAAGGAGGGGTGCTTGGCGTGACGATTACCACTGAATCGCACAACGGGCACCATAGATGCCACCAGTTAACAGCTGACGCGTGACCACCGCCACTTAGGTACTAGCTCAAGTTCACGACCTATATAAAGCGCTCTTAAGACCAACCTGTAGATAATCCTTAACTTTATCATCCTAAAGTGAGATTGAACCCATTATTCAGCCCCTGCACCTGGTCCACCGGCAACGGATTCGTCACAAGATATCTTTTTGTTAAATTTCCTTCCCTCCTTATCTAGTATCATACCACGTTCAGAGAACCGTCAGTTTGTGATTCTAAAATATTCGACTATCAAGATCCACAGATATGGATAATAATTTTCGATCCTCTTGCAAAGTCGCTATCATTGGAGCTGGCTTGGCTGGCCTCGCAACGGCAGTCAGTCTTCAAAAGATGGGTCACAAAGTCACATTGTTTGAAATTTCCCCACAACTTAAAGAGGTGTGTGTTCTTGAAAGCGAAACTTGGTGAGTTTCAGCACTAATACAAACAGTAGATTGGTGCAGGTTAGTTGGTCGTCGCAATGTGCCAGTGTTTTTGGTATCCTGCTATCTAATCATCTCTAGGAATCAATGTTGCAACTAATGCAACCGTATTGTTTAGAGAATGGGGCATTCTCCCTGATCTAGAAGCAATTTCCATCGAACCCAGCATTGCTAGAATATTTTCCCACAACTTCGAGGTCCTGACCAGTACAGCGCTCACCCCCGATTTCAGAGATATTCACAATACGCCATATCTAATAACTCATCGAGCCGAGCTGCAGAACTTACTTTTTTGCGAAGCAACCAAACTCGGAGCTGTACTTAGGCTCGATAGTACGATTAAAAAGATTCATTTCGAGATCACGGCGCTAGAATTCTCTGATGGGAATACACAGAGCTTTGATGTCATATTCGGGGCTGATGGAGAAAAGTCATTCTGCAGAGAATCTTTGCTTGGTCTTGACGATCCTCTTGAAGACAGTGGCTTTGATATTTACCGAGCAACGGTGAAAGTCGCGGATGTTGCTAAACATTCAGGTCTTGCCGAGCTAGTAAAGCTTCATAGTATCAATATGTGGATTGGTCCAGAAGGTCATGCGGTGACTTATCCGATTAAAAAGGGGAATCTTCTTAATATCGTATTAACTCATAGACATGAACCTGATGTCACGCTATCCCGTGGACCTGTACTTGAAAGACCAGAAATGGTTCATGAAGCGTTTAAAGATTGGAATTCGCTGTTCCATGAGCTATTGAATCTACCATCAGTGGTGAGTAATGTCTGTTCAAACTTCATTAATACAGTTACTGACCAATCATTGTTCTAGTGGATGAGACGAAGGATGATGTATTCCCGAGAATGTAATACCTGGTTGCACCCCTCAGGACAATTTGCTCTTATTGGAGATTCTGCACATGGCTCTCCACCTTACCTGTAAGGCAATTCCAGGTCCACCTTGGTTAAATTCATTAATTGTTTATAGAGCACAAGGTGCAGCAATGGCATTTGAAGATGCTGCAGTTCTTGGAGTTTTATTTTCTAAGTTGGAAGCCAAGACTCAGATACCAGAATTTCTCAGAATTTATGACTCACTTCGACGACCAAGAGCGTTGTTATGTAGAAATCGTAGCAGGGATCTCCGCAAAATATATGCTATAGAGAATGGTCCGGCACAAGTGGAAAGAGATAGAAAGTTATTGCACGACCCAGCGTATGATGGGTCTCCGAACTTTCTTGAGGACCCATTTTTGCGTAGTTGGCTATACGGTTATAATGCTGTGGAAGCTGCCGAAGAAGAGTGGCGATACCATATTGAACAGAAATTAGTTGATTAACGCAAGCCATTCTTACGTGGGGAAACACTAGGGCCTCATAATTTCTCCCCTAATTTTGTATTAGCAACAGGAATATGAAAGATCAGTAACTAGACATCGTACCAAGTTGTGCCGAGTACTCGACGCACAAACTCAAAACCATCACAAGCCCTGCCATAAGCGGCCCATGACCGAACCACCACCTGCACTGTTCAGAGTTCTTAAAATCGATGCTTGTGATCATTCTGGATAACATTAAGACGTTGAATAGTGGAGGTCCAAAATAGTAGTACCATCTACCAGTCCCCAGCACATTTCCAAGACCTATCAGCACTGTGACCTGAGCCACACCAAGTATACCTAATAGCTTGTGGATGTGAAATTGATGCCGAATCGCCATCGATCGTATTCCTGCCTTCATGTCATCCAAGAGATCTTGGAAAGCATACACTGTCTCGAAAATGACGGTCCAAATTGTGTAATAAAAGAACAAGAGCAGCACACCAATGATGGCTTTATCGGATTGCTGACAGGACAGTAACACTACCATAGGGTCGGGCGCTGTTGCTTTAAACCCCACCAGAACCCCCCATGCGAAAGTGACACCAAGGAAGACCGGGGTATATGGCGTGAATCTTTTGGTGAGGGGGTAGATCCCCGAGAGAACAGTCAAAGGAATCACACAGGTGAAGAAAGATGGTATGAGGCTCTGCATAAATGCCAGCCATATGAGCCATAGAAAGCCCGTGAACAAACATGCTCTCATTACTGAGAGTCTGCCGCTAGCCATAGGTCTATGCCTGCAGCGGCTCACCAGTTTATCGAGGTCCCGATCGGTGATGTCGTTCCATGCGCATGCCCATGAACGAAGTAGGAAGGTGCCGCAGAGCAGGAGAATGTTGATTCGCGCAAGATCTCTCAGTGGTATTCTGGACTCAGATACACATGCTGCGTAGAGTGATCCGACAATATAAGGGAAGTGAATGATGGCAACACCTATAGGTTTGTCTAACCGTATGAGTTGTGCATAAGGCATCCAACTAGTGTTGGGGGCGGAAGGACTCGTTGCAGCCATGATTATGGTAGTAGTGGTTGCTTTGAGTGGAAAAGATGTGGAAAGGAGCATAGGGTAACGTTGATAACAGAAACATGTTCTGAGGATTTCGGTTGGTCTTCACTAACTTCGCACTTCAGAGGAATCCTCAGTAGAATTACGTAATTCGCCCTTCGTTAGGTGTGAGCTAGACGAAAAGAGACCTCTCCCGTGTATTGACGAATCGATATCCAACTAGATCGAATGCAGATACAGCCATCGACTTTTCAATACGATCACCTCTAGAGAGAAGATATGATAGGTGCATCACCAGCCTGTGCCGTACACTAGTTGTTTCAGTTGCAGAATGCGGCTATCGATTTTCTGCATGACCTTCTTCAGCAGCGGCACAGCTCCTCTGTTCTTTCTGCATGGTACAATCTAGACAAGTGGTCCTCCGTGAGGAGTGGTTTCGACATTGTCGTATTTTATTACATAAATGTTACAGGGAATCCAATCTTATACACCATGTTACCATCGAGGAGGATTCCCGATACCTAGATCATCTCGACAAGAACAAAGTCCACTGGAATTTTGGATACTTTAGAACGTCAGAAATCCTACTGAAAACAGTTAAATATCTTATCTGTGCTCACGATACTGCGTCTTCTATTCATCGCGGCATTTGCCAAGCTTTACTCCCTACCTGACTTCTAATTCGAGAAAAAAATGGACCCTACCAGCCAACTCAACAAAAGTGACCGAGCACATACCTTGTATGCGATCATGTATACCCCGCTCATTTGCACTCTGCCGTTCCTTGTTCTACGCATCTGGATCAGAACTAAGATGAGAAGTCTTGGGGCAGATGATTTTCTCATGGTTGGGTCTATGGCAAGTCTGAAACCACAGAGATGCATGAGCATATTTACTGACTTTAGTGGGGATAGATTGTCTTCGTCGGATCCATAGTCGTCTCGACAGTCTATTCCACAAGAGGAGGCTGTCGTCATATCTTCAGTCTCACTCCATCCCAAGTCATTGAAGTCATAAAATTGAATTTTGTGGCTCAGGCCTTTGGAATTACATCCCCAACTCTGGGGAAGCTAAGTGTTGGACTACTAATGCAGAGAATTCTTGGGCCACACACATTTTATCGGAAGTGGTTTCTCTACATCACTATGGGCGTATATACCCTCTGGAGTATACTCACTATAATCTTCACTTATACTCAATGTACTCCGACATCTGCATTATGGAAACCTACTCCAGAAATGAAATGCTGGGGCAATGAAGTTTTCCCTGCCATTGCAGTCACCCACGGCGGTAGAGACTTCTTCAACTATGACTTGTACGGAAATCCGCTAACTTTCGAAAGCGTTTGGCACCTTTATAGATTTTTCTTTTGCATTGCTACCCATATCATTGATCAGACAGCTTGTCATGTCTCCAAAACAGAAGCTAGCACTTGCTCTACTGCTCAGCATGGGTATCTTGTAAGTTGCTCAAAGCCTTGTATATTTCCCGGAACTCCTCACTTACTCCAGAATAGCGCGGGTATTGCTGCGGCCATCAAAACAAAGTACTTGAAGGAATTCGCAAATCAGACCGATCCAACATGTATGCATTAATCATGCAGTAACTTCTAATACTAATTAGTTATAGGGGCAACTTTTGATGTCTTTGTCTGGGCAA
The DNA here is from genome assembly GCA_002242865.1 of Clarireedia sp. CPB17. Taxonomy (NCBI): domain Eukaryota; kingdom Fungi; phylum Ascomycota; class Leotiomycetes; order Helotiales; family Rutstroemiaceae; genus Clarireedia; species Clarireedia sp. CPB17. The sequence goes on along the minus strand of LLKJ01000078.1, from coordinate 45,481 downwards.
CGTAAGTACAGTATAAATTGCCATTCATGTGAACATACAATTCTCATTACCAGATTAGGATCGAAATTCACCTCATCATCATATGTGGATGCCTTCCAACGTTACGGCCATTCTATGAACGTATCGTAAACCAAAAAGCCATAACTCCTTCACGCCCATCGGCTAAACCGCTACATGGATCATCCACTCAAGTCTCCGCCCATAAAGTACAGTCGTTTTGGAAAAGTTCCAAGAACGCCACGATTGCTACCTCGGACGGCGCATGGACAAATCTTCCAGATCGTTCCAACAAGGATATTCGTGTCGCACATTGGGTGGAGGTCGAGCTTTCGAAAGCGTAGGTGTTAAGTTACATGGACGTGCTCATGCATCGTCTATCAAATATGGGTACTATTGTATGTTGTGAGGTCGTGATGCGACTCTATTTCGTGTATTTGCGGCTCATTTTCTTCCCTTATGTAATGGTACCGAGGTTGATGTGACATTGTTGGAGGTGGGGTAAATTGTAAGATTATGATTTGTTTAGTTCAAAGATAAATTCGATGGCGTGTTACATTTATTGACATCGCCTGTGCCTCAATCCGACCTCATATCTTTGAAGAACCCGGCTCCGCGGTTGGCTAGATACTTCATGCAAACTACTGTACCTCGCCGCATGCACATGCGGCGCTGTGGAGCTTACTTCAGCTTCTACATGTATGTTTTCTTGGGTGCATGAGGCGCAGTTCGGTCGCTCTGTACTGTAAAGGTTACGCGAGACACACGTATTGAAGATTGGAGGAACGGATACGGAATGTGCTATGATAATGATGTAGATTTTCTCCTTTTTATGACTTGAATTTTCAATATTCGGGCCAAGTATCCAATATACTGCGGCCTAACAGTACACGGCGCTATCAAATTCACTTGACACGGATATTTCTTTAAAGCCTGCACTACCACGCGGTCCACGCCTTCCTCAAGTCTATTTTCAACAACCAGCAGGAAAATTACTTTCAAATTCGTCTGATCATTATCTTTAACAACATCATGTCTGTCACTTCTCTCATCCAACAAATAAATGAAGTGGTTGAAAACCAATCTACTGTTGATGCTATCAGTAACGAGGAACGGGTAGGCCTTTTGGCAGCCCTCGAAAAGCTAAGAGCAACGGTCGAAACCCCAGTTGACTTTACTACTCGCGTTCTATTTGGTGTAAGTCTCCATGATCTTCGATAATAGAGTGTATGCTGATGATACTCAGGCGCATGAGCAAGTTGGCCTTCGCCTTGGCATCGAAATGGGTCTTTTTAATACGATGGCTGCTATTGGCGAGGGTGAGTTGGGAGTATCTGAAATTGCTCAGAAAGTGGGAGCCGCGGAGCTGCTCGTCAGCAGAGTCATGAAACTTTTGGCTGCTATGGGTCTTTTCAAGGAAGTCGCCGAAGACAAATACGCCAATGGTCCCTTTGCGCCAGCCTTCTCAGATGCCTCCCCTCTACCCAAGGCTGTAACACACATGTACGTGTAAGAAAGGAAGATTTTATCGCCAGACAAAAGCTTACGAAATGGTGCACAGTACGACGGCAAACGAGGTTCTCATTAAGATTCCAGAATACCTTAAGAGAACCAATTACAAGAATCCAGAAAATACCAATGATGGACCATTTCAGTACGCCATGAACACTAAGCTTCAGTACTATGAATGGTTGAAGACAGAGCCTGAGCAATCCATCGCATTCAACACGACAATGATGCTGCAACGTATGGATCGCGGCGAAGCATGGTATGATTATTACCCTGTCACTTCAAGGGTCGGGACTTCCTTCGACGAGAAACTACCACTTATAGTTGATGTCGGTGGAAACATCGGAGTCAATATCAGAGACTTCCATGCTAAGTTTCCCGAGCTTCCAGGCCGCCTCATTCTTGAGGATTTGCCTGAGGTCATTAGCAATATTCAGGAGTTAGACCCCGCCATCGAGCGCATCGCACATAGTTTCCTCCAGCCTCAACCTCATACAGCTAAGGGTGCTAAGTTTTACTTCCTGGGCACCGTTCTTCATGATTGGCCAGATGCGGAATGCAAGACAATTCTCTCGCACATTCGAAGTGCCATGAACAAAGATTCGATTCTCCTCATAAGTGAGAATGCGGTTCCTGATACTAACGCTGGCTTGTATCAGGTCAAGCTTGACTTCACCATGATGAGCTTGTTTGCTGCAACGGATCGTACGATTAAGCAATTTAAAGTATTGTTGGAGGGAGAAGGGTTTGATCTGATAAAGGTCTGGCAGCCTAAGATTGCAAGACCTGGGAGTGGATTCTTATTTGAGGCGATCTTGAAGCAAGGCTAGGAATACTGCCTACATGAGAAAGAGCCTACAAATCTATCCAACACTTTTTAGCTGCCCAAAGTTTAGCTGTTCTTAAACCATATTTACTCATTCTCTGTGCATTTGTCCACGTGAGCTTCTATGACTGCTTTAGTATCCCCTTCGTTTGCCATAAGTAATATCCAGAGAAATCTATATCTTCTACAAAGATTCGTCGCATGGTTCAAGTGGGGAAGTTTCACCGGAATCGAGTCGTCATCGATCCTCGCATATCTAACCCCTTGATTAACCTGAGGCTCACTTGCTGGTATTGTTGGCCTTTGTTCGTGCTGGATTGGTTGGCCGTTGGCTATTGTTCGGTGTCTGTATCGGGATTGTTGGCCCATTTTGTTATTGGGGCGGTCGTTGGTGGGCGTTGGCTGTTGGGCCTTGTTGGTGTCAGGGTTCTTGTCTTTGTTGATCGTTGTTGGTGTCGGGGTTATTGGCCGAATGCGACGTTCCTAAGGAATGGTGCGCTCCTCATTTACCAGGAGGACTGATCAGTGATGTATGAATCGATATTTCGGTTAATCGTCGGCCTTCGCTTGAACCGACTAGGAAGTTACTGTAAGAATACTGTTTCTTGAGAAGAGTAAACGTAGTAGGGTAGTAATACAAAACAACAAAGTCACATTAGGTAAAGAGAAGTTATTTGATATTGCACATAATCAGTAAAACACCCGAGCTACGCCGTCAGCCTCGAATCGACCATGCGCTACGCCTCTTGTCCAGACCTCATACGAGTCCATCCATCGGATGCGTACGAACATGTGTCTTTTCTCTATTCAGAAGTGACATCGAGTACGCTCTGGAAAAGTGGCACAGCATTGACACATACACTCCCAACGTTCCTCTTCCCAGACATTGCCGGAGTTGGCATCCGTCGTGCCGCAATTAGCTTCCGGGGAAGACGTTCCGGCTGTGCATATCCTTCAATCAGGCCGCAGGTTCCAGTTTCACTGCCCCTTGAGCTTTGCTATCTATTCCCAATTTGGGAGGTAGCATTAGCACAACGTAGGTGTGCAGATTGCACTTGACTATTGTTTCGGAATCACCGTGATTATGTAGTATTACCAGTGGAGATGAAGTGAAGCGAATGTGATGTATACTTCCAGAGAAAAGCATCAGAAACAGGTGTTTTCCGGTTCAATTTTCTTACTCCTTTCCTTACACTTCACCAACAATCTGGATACAGATTCTTCAAACAACAGAAAAGGCTAGCATGATGTCATCGGCATGGACGCATCTGTTTCTGGCAATTATTGCCGTGGCTTCAACAGTAACTTCTCTTTCCCAGTATCAGACGAATGGTAAGCCAGTCTAGTCTCGATGAACCAATTGACATTTTCCATTATCATCTAATCGTTGAAATCAGGGCTCTCGACTTATGGCTTACTCAATGCCAGCACTCTACCCTTGTTTTTGAAGAACAATGTATGTGAAGAACAGGCTACCCAAGATCACTGTTGCCAGTTTTATGTGCAAATTGTTAAGAAATTAACCAGCCTCTACCAAATGGTTTCCCCTGGGGAGACACGAAACCCGGAGGAGCTCCACCTGATACCGGTGTCATCAGACGGTATCAATGGACAATATCTCGGTCTCTTAAGACACCCGATGGCATTGAAAAGAGTATCATTCTCATCAATGACCAGTTTCCAGGTCCTTTGGTCGAGGCTAATTGGGGAGATACAATCGAGGTAGAAGTATTCAACAACATCCACAACGTTCCAGAAGGAGTCACAATTCATTGGCATGGTCAACCCCAAAAGGAGAATCCTTGGTATGATGGCGTACCGGGAGTAACTCAATGCCCAATAGCCCCAGGATCAAAATTTACATACCGCTTCAAAGCTGAAAGTTTTGGAACTGGATGGTATCACTCTCATCTGAGCGGGCAGTACTCTGATGGGCTCTTTGGACCAATGGTAGTTTATGGGTAAGTCACGTCCTGAAACAGAAGATGTCATCTAGATTCGATGTGATGGAGGTTAATCATAGCGAAGCCCATCACAACTAAGTTACGATGTTGACCTTGGGCCTGTGATGCTCGTTAGTTCCCCATTATATACTCCTATAGTTGCATTACTGATGGCCAAGTAGACAGACTACATACATGCTTCCTACTTCCAAGTACTCAAACAAGGGCTAAGTGTGCCCACCATATTCCCGACGGTCGATAACAATCTCATCAATGGGAAAGGAACTTCTAATTGCAGTTTTGTTGCAAACGGACCGAGTTGTAATCCTCTCGCTTCACTTGCAAAGTTTATGTTCCAGACAGGAAAAATTCATCGAATGCGACTGATAAACACTGGGAGCTCAGGCACTCAGAAGTTTTCTATCGATGGCCATTCAATGACTATAATCGCGCAAGATTATGTACCAGTGCAGCCATACTCGACCAATGTTGTCACCCTCGGACTGGGACAACGTGCAGACGTGCTCGTTGAGGCTCATGGTAGCGCCGGGGATTCGTATTGGATGAGATCCGATCTAGATGTTGCCTGCATGCAGCTAACGACCATCAATTCTCACGCGCTTGCTTCAGTTTACTACCCCAAAGCAGATACATCGTCACAGCCTAATACTACTGCTTACATGTGGGACAGTAGAAATTGTCTCAACGTAAGGGGTTTCCATTTCCTTACGAGAACACATACTGATGCTTGTGAAAGGACCCATTGAACACCACAATGCCTTTATATTCATTGACTCGGCCTGACACCCCTTCACTCATTCAAACGATTGAATTGAACGCATATCCTAACGCATCTGGAATTTTATTGTTCTATATAGACAACTCAACATTTCGTGGAGACTACAAGTAGGTTGCCCTGTAATCTAGAATTTCTCGTATGCCTTTTGTAGTTATACTAAGATGCCTACTAGTGCTCCAATCTTACTTTTCGAATATTCTGGTAACACATCGTACCCTCGAGATCCGGAGTGGAACGTCTATAATTTTGGTAACCACACCTCTATTCGCATTATAATTAGGAACATATTTCCCATATATCATCCCATGCATCTTCATGGACACGATTTCTGGATTCTAGCTGTTGGAACAGGTGAATGGGATGGCACAATCATCAACTCGGACAACCCCCAACGTAGAGACACTATCCTCATGAGCCCCGGCAGTCCGGATCGTCCTTCTTATCTCGTTATTGAGTATATGGCGGATAATCCTGGTGTATGGCCTTTACATTGCCATATAGGCATACATCTAAGCGCGGGAATGCTTATCAACACATTGGAACGGCCTGACCTGGTGAAACAGAGACAGATTCCATATGTGATAGCCCAAACATGTCGGGAATGGGCGAAATTTAGCGGGTCCAACATCATAGACCAAATTGATTCTGGTTTATGATGAAGTAATATCACTATAGAGAATAATACTGGTCAGATTAATGAGAGCGATTAATGCTAGAGAATCGAGATCAGACATAATGGTATTTAAATATACGGAGATTAAATAATATAACTGCATCAGAGGCTACCAAGCTGCCTCATTCAGCTCGCTGTATGAATCCTGGCCAGCCTGGTTCGAGTCTAGAATTAAAAGAGATTTAGAGCATGGTGGCCGAAAAGGAGATGATTAGTAAGCACTAACCTAAGCCACGGAACAAATACGGCCTAAGAAATAGACAGAGGTTGTTGTATTCGGGCCGTATACCTACAGACTGGCGCCAACATTTGCATATAGTGTTTAATGTATATAGAGGGGTCTATATTCACCAGTTTACCTGTGAAGCAGAAAGTATATAAACTATATCAGTCACTTCCTCAGAAGTGGCGTCACTTTTGGGTTTATAGTTATAAGTCCTTCTTCCGTGATTATAGCTTAATAGTAGCTTACTTACTGCAATCACCTTGATTCATCAGTTTATTGGATATAGGCTATCAGACAGATATATATTGCTATATACAGGATACAATTACTACTAATGATTGGTTATCAAAGATATAAACTAATATCATACAATACCAGATCAAAAAACAAGGGCTCTTCAATAACAGACGAATCGAAGGGCAGTAGTTAAGCAGAGACTATTCGCTCTGCAGGGGGTATATGAAACAGAAAGAATATAAACCATATCAGTATATGAACCCAAAAGTGACGCCACTTCTGAGGAAGTGACTGATATGGCTTATATACGTTTCTGCTTCATAAGTCACTTCCTCAGAATTGGCGTCACTTTTGGGTTCACATTACCCCAGATAGCAAGATTAACAATGACACCACAATCCAGGCTTATTCTCAACTCCTCAACAACTGACACAAACATAAAAATCGGTATAGCCGACAGGCTTACGAATGAGATAAGAATAGCCTTAGAGGACTCAGAGTCCCTTATCAGTGAGCAATCTTTGCAATCAAAACAGGATCTACTATTTGCAGTGAAACAGCTAGTGGAAAAACTCGAGGCGCCTGAAGTTGGGATCTAGAAGGTCGTCTTCAGAGTCAGTTAGTTGTTGCATTTTATGTGGAACGCAGGCTCAAATCAATTGCGAATATCTCCACAGCCTCAAGCGAATGCAGCACTCAGATCCGCCATTGAAATGCGAATCTTCGAAGTGTTTGGGCCCAATGGTGAGCCGAGAACGGCTGCTCAGCTGGCCGAGCAGACCGGGGTCGAGAAACTACTACTTGGTAAGTTGCTTCTACCATTTTAATGTTTCTAAGCCAGCCGCAGATCCCGATGGCCGGACACGATATCCGAACTACAAGTGACTTACAGGTCGGGTTGAAAAGGTCCACAGCTGGCCTGCGTACAACTGATGCGCACTCTATTCGTGTTATACATCTGCGGAAAAAGTAGTACAAATCTAACTCTTGCGCAGTTCGCATCATGAGAGCACTTGTCTCGGTCGGGATTTTTACCGAACGCGACGAAGAAACATACGCTCACAACACAAGGTCGAAATTATTCACTAACACTCTCTTTCGCACTTTGATGCGCGGAATGTGGGTACAATCCTCTGTTTGAGTGGCATCCTTAAATTAACAATGATAAGGTCCTCAATCATGACTCCTTACATCTTGAAGCTACCCGAATTATCTATCCAACATTTCCTTCCAAACCCCGGAGAAAACACAACATAACCTTTTTCAGTATGCTATGAATACTGAGATGATCTACTTTGACTGGTTACATACCCAGCCCCGCGATCTCAAAATCTTCAGTGCCACAATGCAGGTCTCTTCTCAAAGGGGACAAGGGATCGTTACCAAGCTCATTTCCTCGCAGTTCCCGTCTGCCGATATCTCCTCGGTGCAGTCTACGAACAGTGACTTCAGTGGTGCCAAAAAGCTCCCTCAAGAAGATGAGGTATTGATTGTCGATGTTGGTGGTGGTCGTGGCAAGATCCTAAATGAGCTCAGAACTGCCAGACGAGACTTGAAAGAAAGAATGATTGTGCAGGACTTACCCAAGGAGATTGATGGACGAGAGCGATTTCCTGGGGTTGAAACCTTGGCACATGATTTCTTCACGCCTCAACCCATCCATGGCAAGTTTTTCATTCTCCACAAGTCTTTCATTCTCCCTTAGCCCTTTCCCGCTTCTTCTATGCTCAGTATCATCTAATATCTAGAAAATATTAGGAGCACGTACGTATTTCTTCCGGCATACCTTCCATGACTGGCCCGATCACTCCTGTGATCCCATTCTTAGGCAAACAATTTCAGCAATGAAGAAGAGTTATTCTAGAATTTTGATAATGGATGCAGTGTTTCCGGATAAGGGGGCGGGTGCGTTTGCATGTTTGTTAGATATCAATATGATGCCACTTTCTGGTATTGAACGTACGAAGCGGCATTGGAGGGCGTTGCTGGAGGGAGTGGGATTGAGAGTTGTGAAGGTGGAGGGAGGAAAAGAGGGAGGAAGTAGGGATTGTGTTTTGGAGGCTATATTAGAGTGAGGGGTGGGCGGGGGTCGACCATCACGTACTAGGTACTAGATGGCACCAAGCCTATGTACCCCGCAACGCGGGGTATATCCTGGTCCTAGACTCTTTACTCAACCTTAATATAACTCTTGTTAGCCTCAACTTTCTATCTCCCGGGCCCTATGACATCTACATAAGCATTACCTTTATTAGGGTTGAGATTTCAGAGTATATTTTATTCAATCCATTCACCAAGCTAACAATTACAACAAATTTGAAGTAGCAACACTGCAACTACCATTACTTTCATGGAGAAATGGGCTTCATCATTGTCTCATTGCTCACCAGACTCATCTCACGTATAGCTTTCGACTGTCGATTCGCCTTCGTCAGATCTAGAGTCGGCCCACCACATGACATGGGAATGAAATAGTGTTCAAGGAACCCAATCTACTGCAAAGCCGGATTGTCGCTTTGTGAACTTCTGAATTGCCTTCCACGATTGATTTACTGCTCAAAACGAACCATACTTTCAGGAGCAAAATCAATCACTCGGGCCACCGTCACAACCGTAGGTTTCCATGTCTGTCGGGCTGGATCTGGAATCTCCCATATGGGTTCGCTTCCTATATATATATGGAACCTCCCATATGCCTACGAACTTGTAGAAACCTACCAAAGAGCTCTTGATTTTACTTTATTATTCTTTTAGAAGTAATACTTATATTATTAAGTAGTTTCTATTCTTGTACAAGTTATATAATCGATCTATAAGGGGGTAATTAGCATTAATATCTTATCGCCGGCGAGGTTGGGCGCCGACAAGGTTAATATTTGCTTATATTTCAGATTTAGATAGACTCTTTCTAATAAACTTACTCTAAAGTAGAAGTAAGAGCTCTCTGATAGGTTTTTGTAAGTTCGTAAGCATATAGGAGGTTCCTATATATATATGGGAAGCGAAGCCATATGGGAGGTTCCAGATCTCCAATATGATACATCATATCTGACGATTCGGTTGACATGAGAAGATCGCCAAGCGTGGTTACTAAATAGTCGACAGGATATCAAAATAGCGTACCCTTCAGATCAGGGAGGCCTCTGAGCACCTGGAACGACTTAAAAAGAAACGAGATGCACTCCTTAGGGTTCCAATATCCGCTAATACTCAAAGCAGATATCTGGGCGATGCTTATTGTCATGGCGAAAGCTGTCGGGATATCAACGCAACCTTTTGTCAATAATATGCTCACATGCTAGCTTGCCATCAGCATAACACACTGCTGGGACTGTTTCAATCGTTATTGTTTCCGGCACTAAGCGCACCCCTTTTCATAGCAGAAACTCTCCTACCACTCAGTAGCAATGGCACGGGACACATGACCATTTCTCAGGGTGTGGTACTAAACAGAAGTGTTCCTATTTTACGGTTGTTTAGACTCACTCAGAAAAAGACGCGTCGATATTTAGCAACTATCTCTTCATTAAGTTACAACAGTCATAGTAAATGATTTCGAAAAGGAATCAAAGAACAGATATTATAGTCTTCACCATGATTTCACGCAAATCCCAGTCTCCAATATATCCATTCAATCGCTTGTGGTTGAATATGCTTGTGGTTGAATACTCTTTTCGTCTACCATACTCAAGGTTCAAGGCGCACGGATAAAAGGAAAAATTCATTCCAGCCCCATCCTTCCTCAGTATTACTATCTCTCTTTGTCGGTCTGCCTTTTCTGGTCGGCGACAAAAGTAAGGACCGATAACGATTAGCCCAAACCCTCCACACCCAACTGAGTTTCATTGTTCAAGGTAATGGGGTTGATCGAAGTCATGACACCAATCATCCGCGCCCAGTTGTCGGCGCTAGTATTCAACCATTGGTGCGCAGTTCCGCGCTGAATAATCATGTCACCAGGCTTCAAATCTCGTTTCTCTCCCGAGTCCAGGGTCAATTGCATTTCGCCTGAGACAACAACGACGTAGTCCAAACTGAGTGTGCGGTGCATGGGACTACTGGCGCCCGGGGGAGTGTCAATGTACCACACCACGGTGCTACCACCTGGAATCACCAGAGGCGGAGGATTGGTCAGGTAATCGGCATATTCGTTGACATCGGCGCCCTTCAGGTTAAGCGGAGGTGGCTGGGAGACGTAACCGAGGCGGGCCAGAGAGTCTCCGAGATTATTGATGACTCCCAGGCTCCCATCAAAAGAGGTGTTGAAACTAGATACGCCTGTGTCTAGGTTCACAGTTGTAACGAGGCGGGTCGGGTTGGGAAGATTTGGCACATTAGCCGAAGATACAGATTCTCCTGAAGATATTTTTGCGTATAGGCGTAGGAAAAATAGAACTGATAAGATTAGCATCTTCTGCTGTACGTGGAGATTTGTCTATTTTGAAGAATTGCTCACCAAGAATCTGTTTAAAATCTTTTCCTCTGCTCAATTTTCGAATCAAGTTCGGTCAGATCTATCCGACCCAGTCCTGCTGTGAACCCAAAAGTGACGCCACTTCTGAGGAAGTGACAATTGTGGTTTATATGGCTGGCTGCTTCACACCTGCTGTGAAGCAAAATCTACCAGATAAGCTATAATTGTCACTCTCAGGAGTGGCGTCACTTTTAGGTTTACACTTCCCCTGTCTTCGCCCTAGATCAGCAGCGTAATCGTGACTTCAGCTTATGATCCGTGTTGGTGTTCTGTATTGTAAGCTAGATGGAGTTATCAGAATGTTGATCGGCGCCAGAAGTATTTTAATGCCAGAGAAGCAAGAAACAAGAAGAGAAGAAAAGAAATTGAAAGGCGAGGTGATAACATCCAGACGGAGCATCCACAAGGATAAAGAAGGCTTACCAATACTTTTGGGGGTACAAACTTCTTTCGGAATAGAGGGGCTCTGGTGAGATGCCTTACTCTGGCTTGATCGTTTGCAGCATCATTTACCAGCTAATCCTGGTAGATGCCGTTTGCTGTGTTGTATCCAGGCGGGGCTCGCCCAATGATTTCCTACAGTACACCCCCCTTCTTTGGCATGCTTACAGTGCGCTCGGGCCATTTTTGATTTGCCGATGGGTAAGACAAGCCTCGTAATAATGGAATTCCGCCGCCTCTTCTCCGAAGCACACGAGGGAGCTTCCTATTGGCTTAATGACTAGAATAAGCTTTGCGACCGAGTCCTTTTCAGCAGAAATAACGGCAATATAATATCTGAAAGAGCGAATTCCATAGTTCATTGCTGTATCGTGACATTCCTAGTGCTTCGCGTGGGTAACGCTTTACATGTGCACAGACCGCTGTCATAATACCAGCGAGTTCCAGGTATGTCAAAATTGTTACCATTCAAAAACGATACTTCCTAAAAGACTTCCGAACCCATGGAAAACATGCCAGTGAGAATGATACCACAATGAAGAACGCCATAATGCGCAGATTCAGTTTAAAATCGTATGTGGCGGTAATCGGTGGGGACAGAACGCACCGTGAAAGGGATAACAGTGGTCTTCATTTGGATGGTCTGTTGGCTTTTCAACCACTTGTAAAGAGAATAACTGAATTGAAGTATCGTACAGAGGTGTCGTTCCGAATTATGAAGAAAATAGAACGACACAATCTATCTACATAGCATTTTAATAGAGCACCTTCGAACCAAGCATGGGAATCATTTTGAGGGCACTGATCTGTGTCGAAGAAGCGTCGGCATTCGTAGTTCTTGGCGACTCCAGCAAAGCTGCAATGCTGCAAAGTCCTCGTCGCCTTTTCGCGCTATCTCAATAGATCGTATCACCTTTCGAGCCTTTCGAAATCCAGAAACATCATCAATTCTTACATTCCTACCTCGGTGTCGTGGGGTGAAAGTGCGTCGCTTATGTGGGGTTGGAGTTGGGGCGGGCAAAATCTATGAAATTGCCCCGCGGTCGTGGGAAGACCCGCGCCTACCTTCTTCTTTCCTGCTATTCGCGTTCCGAGCACACTGGCAGAGAACAAATCACTCAGTGCAAGGTGTAGGTTGTCATATGCTCGGGAATTTATGATTTTGGGATGCGTTGACAACGAGGTTCGTGCTTAGTCTGCAAGACTTCTGTTTGGCAAAGAGGTTACTTCGAATGGAACTTGTCGTCGAATTGTGAGTATTGCTTACCATGGCTGACGAGGTCAAAGAATACGGCTTTCGCACAGGTTATTACGATAGTTCCCCGTTTAAATTTGGTTCGAAAACTGCAGAAGCATCATTGAAGAGAAGACATACTCGATGATGGGCTGAACCCACCCACTAGGTTGAGGCACAAATGAGTGGATTGTCATGACTTATGGGTATCAGTTGAGTGGGTTGAAGGAGACATTGACTACTCATTGGCCGTGTTGAATCTGACTTTGGCACATGCTAGTACCCCTACCTTGGCTGGTTGTTTGGTTATCTTCCTGCCCCAAATCTATGCCCTGTGAGCCACGTACAAAGGACTGGATTGCGAACTCAGCCAAAACAAGATGGCCACATCTTTACATGAAAAGTTAGACTTTAATAGTCCTGGATTGAACTCTGAGAATAGCGAGAGATTCAGTCCGGAGAAGAATGCCTCATCAGTCGAAGCTCCGAAAGACATTGTCCCAGAATCACCAAGCCGGGAGATCACATACATCAAAGGATAGAGGTTTCATCTCCTCAGCATCGCGTGAGTAATAAAGAACAAGTAGTGTAGGATAAAATCAACAATAGTTTGCAATTGGGATCTAGTATTGGCTTATGTGTATTTCTTGTGGATATAGAATCATCCATCATAAGCACCTCGCTGGTGACCATATCCAATGAGTTCCATGGATTCAATCGCTCGACCTGGGTAGTCACAGCGTATCTGAGCACATATACAGGTAGTCGACCACTTGCCATATTCTACAGTCTCACTAATACTTTGGTCACCAGTTGTTCTCATAATTTGGGCGAGAATCGGTGATGTAATTGGACGGAAGAGGACTTACGTTCGACTAATCTCATGTTTCTTGCATTCTCGGCTGCTTGCGGAAGAGCTCAGTCAATGATTCAACTGTAAGTGTTACAGCTCACTAGTTAATTTCGGAAAGCGCACTCAAAATTGGTAACCTTATCTTTACGCTTTCCAAGGCATGGGAGCCTCTGACGCATTTTCAATCTCCTTGAAAATCTTCTATGAGTTCATTCCGCCCACTAAGTATCCATTATATGGGCCCTTATGTTAACTTTGAGTGCTTTTGGTGCTCTCGGAGGACCACTACTAGGCGGAGTCATTGATAATACTTCAATTTTGGAGATGAATCTTCTTCTTTCAGTGAGTAGTCCTTTTACTTCTTGGTCGGGATGCCAAATTAAAATACTTGACAGAATTCCTGTAGTATCACTCATGCTTACAGTCGTCATATTCTTGCTACCTACACGGTTCCCATACCACGGTTCTCCTGCTCTAGTTGCATTACTTGTAATTCAAGTTCGTCTTCGCTGGTATTTGAAGCTTAAGGAAACTGATTTCCTTGGCGCTTTTCTGCTTTCGTATACATCTATTCTTCTCATTACTGCTCTGTTGGAAGTCTCTACAGTCTTTACTTGGCATGCCGCATTCGGCTGTCATTATCTGTCTTTCGATTGTTTCTAATGTAATGTAGATTCTGTTTAGTAGATGGGAATCATTTTTCGAGAGGAGAGAATCTATTACACAGTTTATGTTCCCAAAAGCGCTGCCACATAACCGGATTTGGATAGTAATAGCTCTGTGAGTATCTCAAGCCTTGGCCTACAAGTTTTCAGGTACACCGCTGATCTCCTCAACACTCAATGACTTCGTTTCTCGTCGGTATACCGTCCCAAGTAATTACCGTCGAGATCCGGCAAAATGCCCAAGCAGTATATGGCGACGATCCTTAGCAAGCAGTTTATAGACTAATAGCCTACACGCTTGGTGTTTCAGTCAGCAGTCTTATCTTCCATATCATTATCTCCAGAAGGAAGATACCGCCCATCTACCTTATTTTCTACAACGCCGTCTTACAAACTCTTGTCTAAGTCTAATGCAAACTATTCCAGCATCTGGTCAAGTTCCTGGTCAATTTCATTTCATTGAGATCATTGCTGCATTCGGGGTCGGTGGTTGTTTTGCATTTCTTATAGTTTTGAATCCATTTTGCATCGAACCAAGATACGTAGGTATATATGAGCATCTCTTTCGTCATGTAAGAAACATTTTGAGTCATTCTAATATGCTCACTTCTATCTGGCCACCGCATCCGGAGCAGTAGTTCAATTCCGCAGGACAGGCTGTACTCTCGGACTAGCAGCGGTAACCACAGCACTCAACCACCACTTGTCAAGCCACCCCCCTGATATTATAACTCCTACACAACTAAAAGATGTCTTACAATCAATCTCTGTTATTTCTAATTGGAAACCTCCCATATATACATGGGAGAGTCCGATAGGTCTATGAGAAATGTAGGTTACTTGGAGGTTTCAGAACGGATATCAATTAGAGATCATGATCGCACTAAGAAACAATAAGGAAGCCTCGGAACTCTATCGCAGAACTCTCGAGGTCACTTTTCCCGAGTCCGAATCACCCAACTTGCCGGCAAATCTGTGACTTGGAGGCGCTGCAACTCTTTAACCATATTTAAGATACTTTCAGCATGCGACACAAGCATAGAATTAAAGAGGAACTGACTTCATTAAATGAGAGATTTTGCATACGATGTAGTCGGTTTGTCTTTCCTCCGTCTTATTATGATAATTGCCGATGACTGTACAAATTCGCTTAGAAAGAGGAGGGGTGTTGTACGATGATCAGGGCTAAGTTATATAACGAGGAGTAATGCTAATCAAGAAGAATGAAGGGGAAAGAGGAAAAAAGTTTATGCAAAGTAAAGGGGGACTCTGAAGGTTGCAAATATCTTAGATTACATGTAGATATTGTCAAGTGTTGATGACGATCTGCGTGGAAGGTACTTGTTCACAATTTAGGGACCAAATGATACAAAAGTAAGTTCAGAAGTCTTTAGATAGAACAACACGCGTCGGCTAAGAATTCTGAGAGTTGAATTACTGTATATGAAACAGTTGGAAAATTGTGCCAGAGGAGTTTCTTCTCATGAATGTCCCTTTCCTCTGGCAGATCAACAACATTTCGTTGGAAAGACCACCATAAACACCATTTCAGGGCCAGAATACATATCAAAAGCATCAGAACTACCTAAAAGACACCGAATATCTGAGGTAGTATACTGTCGATCTGAAGTAGATACAAAAGTGAAAGATAGTTGCAGGGACTGAATCGAGCCCCTGTGTAAATATCCATATGTTTCAGTAACTAATTGTGGTAGTAGGCTTAAAATTTGGTCATTGAATCGTTATTTCAGTGTCAATAGGGGCTCAGCAGTTATGCTGATGTAAAGACGATGACTAGGGACTGTTGGAGAAAAATATTTGGTAAGATACACCACTGAAGCATATGTGGATAAGAATGCTAGATGTCGGTCTCGACATCAACACCTTGTAGCGTACAATATTTCTTCGTGCTTGATACAACTGAGAGATGCAGCTGAATGAGACACTGTGTTTTATTGTACATTATGTGCTGAGCTGTATGAAAAATCAAAGTTATGAGTCGAAATCGAGAAGGAACTAGAATGCGAGGTTTTTACAAAACGGTAGGCCAGTAATAAAGCGTAGAAGGAGAATTAAAACGCTGATATCAACGTTAAGCTTAGCCTATTCATGTATGAGCCAGGCTCAGAGGCTTCCCAAACAAGTAGTCGAAGATCGCATAAGGCGAAGTTCTGTGCCACGATCCTAGATGACGGGGGTTGATTCGTGACTAAGTAGTAGTGGATCAGACGTTTTGTTGTCGCACATACTTTATTGATCCTTGATTTACATAGAGGAGCAATGTGGGTGAAAGAAGAGTTCTTGTGGGAAACAGAAGACCCTCTGATTCGGGTTTCACACGTTAATGAGCCGTGTGAAGTTCGATTAAGTCAGATTGTATAGAACTACCATGGATTTAATCCGCTCAACACGTTTCACTAGCTCTTGACTTGTGTCATCTGTCGGCTCAAGAAGACGCAGGATGACTAGCTCCAAGCTTCGCCGGCTCGTAGGATGATAATCTTGGCTATGTAAGTATTTGCGCTAAGCTTTCATTCTTCAGGAAGTTATTGAAGGTTGAGTAATCCTCAAATGGGGTAGTTCACCCCATAGAATGGCATATTTGCTCTGTCAAAAACTCTAAAGCAGCGTTCGACTAGGTAGTTTCCCCCCTAAGGAAAGTCGGCACATCGAGCAAGCTTACGGTTTAGAATACGTCGAAGAATAAGCCTAGGTCATCAAGTATACGTTTCTATTCTTTTATGTCAAATCTGTGATCTACAGTGGCATCAAATAAGAGTTCTAGAACCCCTGTTGCTTTGTTAGCTCCTACGTACGCAAAAGGAAAGACTCGATCGTATGTCCCTAAGGATACATTCACGTAATTCCTAGAACAAATGTATCCCTACCACGCGAAACTCAAGCTACACTGCTTGTCCATTTTAAGGATTCATTGGGCTTTCCGAAGTGTGCCATGTGTTCGTTCATCAGAACTTACTTTGGAATTGGATGTGGAACAACGCCAGGGTCACTTAGCGATTGGAAGTATATGACTGCCGATGGGCAGTAAGTCTGATTTCAGACATCCAGGGTGACGGCTTCACCACATTGCTTTATTGTATTAGACTTCTTACTTGCAATATTCTGCGGGGAAGTAAAGGAGGAGATTATTAGGGGGTGAATGGTCTAGGATGTGAACTGAAAATGAACGGCTTGGAAATACCTATTTGTGTCACACCTGAGATGAACTTTAACCATTGTCCGCGATTCTATGCAGTGTGATAGAAGTCTCACATTTTAAGCTTCATTTCAAATGGGTGGCCAGGATGGTGATTTGTGTCAAGGGGGGTTTCGTGAAAGAGAGGATGACGAAAGGGGAACGAGCAACCTCCATCCCTAGCTTGGCTTCCTATCCAACCATCATAGATGAGAAATCTTTCAATGCTACTTAGCCACCGCTTGAGAAGTTATCCCATAGGCTAGTCATGTAGGTACAACAAGGTTCATACTCCTGCGATACTCAAACAAGAAACATATGCAGAAGACACTTGCCTATCAGACTGCGCCGTCTCTACCGCAATGCTCCAGATCGCCGCTGTCATACGCCAACTAGCACTTCTTTCTGTACCTTCCTATTATCTGTCTAGCGACCCCCTGTACGATCCCTTATCCCTTGAACCCGCACTAATCTCTTCCTACATACATCTAATAGGACAATATTCTGCTTATCCATGAGCATATGCCGGCTCACTGTGCGTCTGTAACAACTGAATGGAGACCTTTGATTCCTAGTGGACGGCGAAGCACCGGTGGCTTTACTAATCTTTTTTATCCTTGTTTCCAACCAACTGTTGGCTTGCCATGGGCAATGACAAGCCATTTCCTTTTCCACACAACCCACATCCGCCGCTTGCAAGTCGATCCACTGTTAGTGCTGAGTAGCAGCGGGCGGTAGTTTAGAATGATGTTGTCTCGATCGTAAGTCCAACGGTTTCTTCATGTCGTTCCGTAGGCGCATCTTCGACTTTTCTCTGGCCATGATCCAAGTGGACGAATGTGTATGTGAACCAACTCAGCGAGATAGCTTCGAGGATTTAGAAGAATGAAGTTGAAGTGCATATTATGTTTCACAGAAACTGGCCGTTGTTAAAATGAGTCATTACTGTACTTTAGCACGTACCATGTTTTGGGAAAGTGCGACTCTGTGATATTGTTGGTGGGCAACTAGGGAAGTTTGACGGGCAAGAAACGAAAATCGGGGTAAATCCAAGCACATCATTACAGGTATGAACTCATTCATCCGTTTATTTTATCGTATAACCGATAGAAGAAATCACATCCAATATCAAGGTACTAGAATAAACGCTTAAAATCCATATAAATTGTTAAAAGGTCCGCGAAAGTCTCTTAGATAAGCCCGTATGAACCAAACCTCTAGAATACCCTCTTGCTGCGCCCCTAAGGCTTCCTAAAGCCCAAGCAAAGCGGGCACTGTACTCAGCACATTTCTCCGAGTTACACAGTACTCCCCGCTCCGTCTTTCTAATTAAATACCAATCTGACCGGTGACCATCTCCGCGGCACAGAACTAGAAATAGCATGTCTTTGGTATACGATGTCCTGGACCCAGTTTTTTTACCATGTGGCTATGTCCCGTTTTTCAATTGCTTAAAGCTTAATCCAGACAAGTCTGGAGTATAATACATGCCAGGGTACTTCGCGTGGCGGAGGACCTGTTGGCAACTGTTGACACGCAGCCTTACAAGGTCCTACTATTTCTGACTCCACGTATAGACGACGCTGCCCGCATGGTACAGAGATCACTTGATTTTGGACCTTTCTTTCAGCCGGTGGAAGTCCGTAGGCTTTCGCTGAGTGGCGGGTCACTGCCACCGTCAACCTTGAATTCACTCGATTTCGGAAAGAAGCTTTGCAACCATTTGATTGATTGTATTGGCATTACTATATAGTTTTAATGGCCGTATTGTCTACTCTAGACTGTGAGTTAATTTTTCCATAGAAAGTGAATAAATAGTATTTTCTCCCACCAAATTCCCATGACTATGGTATCTTGCCCCGAGACTTGTCTCTAAGATGGCCTGCCATTGTACCCAAGAATTTTCCCGCCTTTTCACGCTACCATGTGGCCTGATGGTTCGTGAAACAATTTTCAAACACCAGAGATCGAGTGTGAATGCTCGAAAGGAAGAGATAGATTCACTGCGTTCGAGCTGGTGATCACCCTAAGCCCTTGTCCAGACTGGTTGACTCTGGTGATCTTGTTGCTCGTCCTGATGCTGCTGTTGTTCTGCGTACATGATCGGCTGAAGGCTATGCTGCTGGAAGTGTATGACTGAGCTCACATCGCTCGAAGTGCGACTCCGCATCTCATCTACAAGTGTCTCGTCGTCCGTAAGACTGCGCACCAAGCTGTCCCTTCCGATCTCGTCGGCCCAAACTGTTCGAGGCTCCATCTTGATATCGATGGATATTCGGTGCTGCTGCATGTCTCTTGTATCATATTCTTGCTGGAAAGAATAATGACTAGGATGGTAGTGATAGTCATCAGGAAATAACTCCCGGAACTTTCTTTGAACCGCTTCCTTCGTCCATTTTTCCCTGCAACCGTGCTTCATCATGCCTTCTGCAATGGCATCCCATTTTCCTTTATCCCAATCTTCCCATGCGAGTGTCAAAGCCCGCTCCTAGCCTCTAGTTAGCTTCATGGTCGTGTAAATTAGTGATTGATCTGACCAGAAAGACATAATGAGCTAGGGATGTACCTCGCAATCGGTCCAGACACGTAGACGTTCGCGGAGTCGCTTCTTGCGCATCTGTAAGGCTGGGACTTTCATATTCTTTCCGGTCATCTCATTGAAGCGTTGAGCCACTTCTTTCCAAGGCAGAGCTTCCTGATCGGCAAGCTGAATTAGAACCTGCTCCTCATGACTAATTTCCCCGGAGAGTAAAAGCTCCCCTTCTAATTGTCTAGGGGGAGACTTTCTCTTCCTCCGAGCTGGCAGTGAGCCCAGTGGCATCATCGAATTGTCCTGGTACGCTTGTGGAGTGGAAGCAAGAGAGTTCATTGAAGTTGAAATTGAGTTCATGGAATTGATTGAGTCCTGACGGTACGATTCTCGGTACGGCATCTCTCCAGGTCTGGTGGCACCGCGTAGAGTCAAAGTATTGGGAGCAATCAATATCGGTGCGGTGTTTTGAACCCTATAGCTCTGTGGTGTTGGCTGGCGTGCTCTCTGTAGGTCGCCAGCTGGATCATTTGCTGGGGTGCTATGAGGACTGAGATTTATGCTTGGAGACGACAATTCTGCTGATCGACCCGTCTTTGGAGTTGCTGAGACGCCAAAGGAGCCGTAGTATGGACTAGCACAGAACAAAGGAGAATTGGATCCTGGATAGTTATCACCGGCTGTAGTAGTTGGGACTTTCATCGAGCGGGAACTGGTTTCCTTTTGCTTCATTGGAGGATTTAGTCTGGAGCCAAAGTCATCTGGATCACCACCGAAGAGTGGATAGTCTGGAGAATCCATTGATGGAGACATTTTGATGTCTCGATCCTTCATTGAAGATGAACCTCTTGAGGTGGCATTCGGAGACGGTGCCATGGTGATAGGCGTTATTAGAGAGGAATCGTACTGAGCTGGAAGGTTGAAGGATGATACCTATGCTTGGAGTCAGAGATATTACTGAAATCTGGGTACCAAAGAAGACATACAGCACTGTAAGGGGTCCAGTCATGGCTAGGAGTACGAGCACTCGTGTGGCCTGTACTGTGTGGACCATGTCCACCACCAAAGGCAGGCTCTCCCATGGTAGACATATTGGAATATTTAGAAGAGCTGCGATGAGTTGTAGAGGGATGATGTTAAAACAAGATAGAAGAGTGAGATGCAACACTTCAGAGGAATTGATGACTCAAGACAAGCTTCAACTGAGGGACAGGAAATGTTTGCTAGAGCTTAGTACCGAGCACAAAAATGTTTGGTCCGAGATAAAGTGAATATATAAGTAAGAAGACGTCAATCAGCCTCACAAATCCGTGTCGAAAGACGAAAGCCTCGCTGGTAATGATATGATCGAGGAAAGTTTATGATGCAGCCAGGGCCTATAAGTTTAAGCAAGATATGGGGCACAGCAACTCAGCCCTGGCCGCTTATTGGGCCTCGGACAAGGTGGCAGTGAGCAGGAGTAAAAGAAAAGCGCTTTAGCTTAAGAAAGTGGGATATGCGTGAGTGCAGGGGGTTAGCCGCCGGGTTGTAAAGAGAGAACCGTTAACGCACGGTACTTGAGTAGGTAATAATCTTAGTATGATCACTAGCCTAGCCGACTAGAACATTTAAGCTACTCTGCCTGCCGGCCCACTGTGGCATAGTGAGTACCTGGAGGTAAAAATTGTAAATGTGTTCGGTACCCGCTTTTCAAGCGGCGGCTGGTTGTTGTAACACAACCTTGTCCATCGAGCACTTTTACGCAGATAGTTATTTCATCCTCATACCCTTACTTTGTGGATACAATAGAAACAGATCAGCTAGGGCACTAAACTGTGGCATATGAAAGATAGGTGCAGGGTCTTGAAATTGTGCAGTGGTGACGATCTCAGGGTCCGGACCGACGGCAGCCCACCCCCGTGGCCTCCTCACTTGATGATCGAGATATTCGAAAGTCGGCCTTATCGGATGAGTATTGCTTTGTAAATCGTATTAAGCATCATCTGTTTAGGGCTTCTCCGTACCTCGGCAGCCGGTGAAAGTAGATCATCTGCACATGGTAAACATCCTGTGACAGTGTGTATTGCCTAAGTATGGGTACATCTTGTGGCCACCAAGGCAGCCGTACGATACATTGGTAGACTACCCACCACCCACTAGCACGGCAAGGCATAAACTTATGCGAAGAGCCATTATATTGTGCCATGGGGTAGTATAACTCTGGAGCTCTGGAGGTGTAAGATCTTTTACGGCCTGTCTGTGAAGGATGGTGTTTCATGCTTGTCAGTTTTATGACAGGGAGGATACATCCTTGAGTCGTGTGTAAAGTAATTGTACTGAAAAGAGCGACCTGCGTGTACAGTTAGGGACCCGAGGGTACGGTAACGGCACCTTCTCTAAATGGGGGGAGGAGAAAATATATTAATCAGAGCATTGCTAATGTGTGAGGCCTGTATGAGAATTTAGCCGTGAAGAGGAACCTGAATGGTGTCGAGGTGACACCAGGATGATGTGAAGGGGGAAGCGAAATCGCTACGTATTTGGGCCAACCGCGCGCTTTTCTGGAAGTTCTCGAAATGTGATTGCTCAAGCAACATTTGCATTAGCGGTACAGGTTACACCCTACCAGTTGAAAAACGACTGATTAGGAAACAGTGCGGATTTGGACCAATCCTGCTTGAGGAGTTGTCTGAGCTTCCTTCACGCGAGGATTGCTTTTCGGACTACACGATATAGTACTTACCCAAAGTATTCAAACCGTCTTTCAAGGAAAGAATGGATCTGTAGTTCTAGCAATCTTACCCGCATCCGGCCGGTCTCTCCATGCTTCGGACTCTAGACCTGTTCCTTCCCTAAGATCCGAAATTGATATCCGAGATCCCTAACTGGTGCGGTTCTTCTTGAATGCCCAATTTTTGTCTCGTACTTTGATCCAATCTTTGCCAACCCCCAGCAGATGTGCATCTGTCTAGGTCGGTCGGTACTAGTATGGACGTACGACTTCCAAATCATGGAAATTATTAATCCAAGGGCATTTGTGATGGATGGTGCATTAGTTGCAAGGTATCAGTTTTACCCTACTCCACTACGGGTGGACTTCCCCACCTAGCAGCCCTTTTGATTGGTTGAAACTTCAACGGAAAGGGGCGCCTGCTTAGCACACAACGGAAAAGGTTCATACATAGCCATGAGGTTTATTTCAGCTGACGATCTGAGAGGGCGATAATCGCCATCGCTATTCCCAAGCTGAACCAAGGGTACACAAAGAAGCGCAATTGACGCCCTTTGCCACAAACTGCCTCGCGTCAATTATGTTATCAGAACAAACAACTTGGGCGTCAGCAACAACATACTCCACCGAGGGCTGAAAATCGAACTCCGCAAATCTTCCCCTTCTCCGTCATGAATGGAAAGGCAGGTACGGGATTCCGGAAGAAGATTAGTGTTTAGGTAAGACTACATATACTCGGTCGCATGATCCTAATCTTTCCATGGTTCGAGACAGCTAGTCCCCCATGCTATTGGTGAACCAGACTGTCGGGACAGATGCAGGCAAGCATACGGAAGGTACGTATTTTCCTTTCCCACCTACCTGAATGGTGTCTACTGTCTACTGAGTTAGCAACCAGGGGTTTCCTTGGCCCCAGCTGAAAATCATTGCAAACCAGTGCTTTCCATTGATTAGAGGATTTTCGCACGCTACCGTCGCGGATTGAGGAGTAAGTGATTTCCCCCCTTCATCGAAATGAGGTCGTTCTTTTCCTGTCGGATCCATGTATTATTCCTGCTGACAAAAAGTATTTCTTTGGGGTTTCATGTCATTTTTTGCTTTTTCCAATCACATTTAGATTCTCTAAATACAATTCGCTACCTCGCTACCCCCGAATGCAGCACGGGGTGGTGGGCACAAAACGACTCACACGGGCCAAAAATGAGGCAAGATCCTGCCGAATGTAACGACCAAACGGCTTTGCCCGGCGCTCCAAGTTTTATTTGATTGCGGCATACGGGCTAAGACTAGGGATAGCCATCGCTAGGCCCGGGTAAGTGAATAAACTGCAAGCCGTAGAGCATCCCCCACACCTTATTCTCTCATTCAGTATGCGCAGCCACGTATGCATTGCCTCGCTATATTACAGCTGCAACTGCCACTGCCACTGCCTGAGATCTCCACTGAAAGTATTTGTAGTGTCAAAATCTGGAGCTTGGGGCTGGCGCGACGGCCGCGAGAAATATGGATCTTTTCGCTACTTGCTATCACTACAAGTAAGTCCGGTACCCAATCTACCCTCCGCGAGGAAAGGATATTCCTCGCAGACCTACAATAAACAAGGTCATTCGATTGCACGCCAACATCCTTGCTTGGTCCTATGTAGTGATAAATTTCGGGTCGTACTTTTGGACGAATCAATGGAAAGCAAAAAGGAAATAAGCGATGTGCCGATGAGACTAGGGCAAACCTGTCACCACTGACTGTAGGGGTTTAGGACTCCATGTATCCATGTAGCAGATAAACTGCCAAAATTCTATCGGGATACTACTCTACTACTATACCTATACGGACTTTTAGTACGGCGATATCTATGCGACGACGCAGAAGGCCAAAAGAAGATGCTAAACCCAAGGATTTGGTTCGCAGGAATCCAGACCATGGAAATCATACTCAATGGAGATAACTTCGATGCACACAGCCTAATTTTACCTCACCGCTCAAGCAGCCAGTTCAAAGGACACATTCATGCTTGCATTGGAACAGTGTTTGCGGTCAGATTAGCTGTATGCAACTGTAATGCCCAAAAGGAGTCTGAGTGTCCGGTTGCTTTACCAGTCCCTCGGGACGACACGAGGAAAACAGCAGCGGGGGCAAAGTTGTCATAGCCAACCGATTTTATCCGCCACTAGAATGTGATGCACATTCTCAGATACTGTTGGCCGAAAGACTCATCTGTCTCGTAAGGCTGTTTTGACGAAAGATACACCCGGCA
Source organism: Clarireedia sp. CPB17 (assembly GCA_002242865.1). Taxonomy (NCBI): domain Eukaryota; kingdom Fungi; phylum Ascomycota; class Leotiomycetes; order Helotiales; family Rutstroemiaceae; genus Clarireedia; species Clarireedia sp. CPB17. Next base: position 20,914 of record LLKJ01000078.1, on the reverse strand, counting down.
GAGATAACGGTAGTCTTTGCCTTTCCTGTCCAAGCCGACGAATAACCCATTCCACTATGTTGATCAACCTTGGCCGGTCCTAGAATCGATCAAGGGTGAATGGTTCCTTCTAATGAGGTACTGTATCAGCAGAACTTTCCATGGTTGATTCGAATCAATTATTCATCTTATCCACAAACCAATCTATCCATACGCCGCCGTCAGCAGTTCATCGATGACTGGGCTTTGAGTAAACCCGGTACGCAAAACCAATTGGAGCCTGGAGAAGCACGTTGAGCAAGCATAATATCAAACTTTGGTCGCAGCAGGGGCTTGTTCTTCATGAATCCTGGCACTCTTGTAAGCGTGTCACTGAGAGTAGGCCTATCTGCCATAATTCCTCTACGAGTTGCCATACCATTGGTTCATCGTGCGAGGAGCCCCCAAGAAGACATTTCTTGGACATCTTGTGCCTCCCCCTCCCCCACAAATCTGTCACAGTGGTCAGCATACGTTCTGGGGAAGCTTCTCTTCGTACTTTAGCCCTTCAGTTACATTCACCAGAAGCTCACATCACCATGATGGATACATTCCTTTCGACGATCCTTCGCGTTTCAGAAGCACAGAACTTAAGCTACTTCTTATGCTTTAATTCCTAAAAATATCTGATTGCGTCTTCTAGCAGCCTTGTAGAATCAGCGATGAACGGCGAACATACGATTCTGATCGGCGAGGAACAGCACTCAGTCAAATGTTGCATGACAAGAAGAGTGCTCTCTTTGTGATAGCAGCGAATCTTTCTTCGACGAGAGAGTTGTGCTGCGGAAGCCTTCAACCCTTCCCGCTAATCGACGACACCACACCACCAGCGTCTCGAGGAAGGTTTCGTAAATGCATGCCAGCGGCATGCTATTTTACTTAGAGCTGTGTCACACCGTGGACCTGGCCTGCCCTTCATACCACCACACCATTCTTCATGACACCCAAAACTCCTGAAATTCGTTACACTAAAGAAGCCGCACGTCGAGAGAAGGCGAAGTCACCGTATCGCAGCCGTGAGCTGCCATGAGTATGGCAGGTGACACCGGCTGCGGCGCACATGAACAACCAAATAGAACATGATAAAAGACTTGGTCCTCTGAAGGATTTTCTGAAGAGTCATTCAAAGCTTCCAGAGCAACTGCGCTGACCACTTTCCACAGGATTCGTTTTCTACAGCAGAATCCGCGCATCTCAAACGCGATGAGTACCTTGTACAGCGTAATTCTCATTACTTTCCTTCAATATCTGCGAGGCGGCTCTATCAGCAACTCAACGCAAGAATCTCTTCGAAATATCGACTTCATCCTTTCGATCCTTCACGGCCATCACTCACGAGATTCTTGTACTAGCCGTGGCCATTATCATCATGCGCTCTGACATGGCCCACATGAATGAGCATCCTGAATTATCATATCTTTGGATCAGAAAGCAAATTGCAAGTCCAAGCTTCCACTCCACCCTCCCCATCTTCCCCAGAAATAGCAACTGACTGACCATGAACCGCGGCCGCACAAATTCGGAAAGCGCATCCAAACCGTCCTACGCACATTTAAACGGCGAGAAAATAAGAGAAAGTACGTTTCAGATGATCCACTGGACCAATCAATACACTTGGGAGTGGAAATGTACGACATAAAAAAACGTGGTTGATGCTTACGGCGATCAAAGCTTCTAGAATCCTTCGAGGCAGAAATTCAAGCAAGCGCCGTCCCCTTCTGCTCCACTCTTGATGAGATTATGCGAAGAGCTCTGTGGGTATTCCGCGGCTACTAGATAATCTCAGAAGTTACTGCTGGAAGGAATAGCTTGGCGGGATGAAGCGTTAGTTCGCTGATCGACACAAATACAATCTGCCGTCCTGAGTCGGACGCGACGATGAGTCGGGAAATGGGCATTCTGCGAAGTGCAAACAGATAATAAGTAACGGGGCAATATACTGCTACCAAAAAAACCGTACGAGGAAGAATTAGTCTATCTGTCGCCGATTAGACGCTGAGGTTGTAGACCATCGTGAAATCATCTGCAGCATTACGTTGAGAGCCTCCATCGTTACTAGCATAGCAACAATGATGTACTTTACTCCATTTAAACAATCTACTAGTGCTATATACCTAATTAAAATATCATAAGCCTATAATTAGCTGGTCTCATCATGATCGTCGCGAAATCGTCGCGGCTCGAACAATGAAGTGAAGTGTAAATAGCCACAGTTGTACATCGCTACACTTACAGTAATCACAACTCTCACCTCTAATCTAGTCCATCACTTTCATTGCCAGCTAATATATCGATTTCGCCACTTTACTTACCAAATCTCGCATTTTCAACATCAGCAATGACCCCCACTATGAGAACATAATTCCAAATATTACTCCTCTCCTCTCTTCGTCTCTCCCAGCAGTCTGGCACCAGACACATTCTTCGACAACACACCTTCCTTATATATATGACCGAGCACTCTACATATGCACGAACACCTAGCTTACCTATCTATCTGCACGAGCTTTCCCCTCTCCGCTTATAGCCCTACCCGAGCGAACCCACCAACCCAACACGCACCCAACCAACCAGCCAGCATCAACTGCAGCTAATATGTACCGATGCCGTCCATCACCCAGCCTCTGTCCTATGAGCTATATAGTCCACCCACTCCCGTAAGCTGACGGCATTATCATTCCCCCATCTGATCTAAGCTTCTCTTCGCCTGCACTCCTTCCATGTAACGTAAGAGTTGGGGGCGGGTGGCGGACGTGCACGTTATCGGCATGCCTTGATTTTTTCGGAGATGAGATCGGTCCGGGAGCTTGTTTTGAGGATACACGGGACCGGCTTACTTTGCCATGATGTAGGCAGATGCAGATGGCCACGTACGTAAGATGTGGGGTTTGGAGAGGAGCGTCGGGATTGGCTGCTTGGTACGACGAGAGAGCGGTGGAGTCTGTGGATGTTACGTGACATTAATGGATCGGTGTTAGAGCTATGTAGTTTAGAAAAGCCATGCAGTGATATTATAATAGATGAATATAATAGATGTGCAGAACTGTACCAGCAAGACGGTAGGATGACGGATAGATGGATGGATGGATGGATGTAGGATTGCTCAGCTCAGCTTGCTTTCTGACATCTGTATGTCCATCGGTGATAAGTGAAACGTATGCGGGATTTTCGGGCAATCTGGGATGATTTGCAGATATTCTCTATCTTGCATTTTCTTGGCATAGGGATGGTACTCCGAGGAAATTGAAAAGGAGGATGACGGGATGATGAGGATGACGGGATGATGAGGATGACAGGATGATGGTATGATGGGATGATGGGATGATGAGAAAAATTGGGATAATGCGGAGTAGGGGTCAAGAGAGACGCGATACAGTTCTGGACCGTATTCCGTGGACTGAACGATACGCGGTGCGCTCGATGAAGGCGACTAGAGAAGTGATACGATGGATATGAGTGGGATGAGTGAAGGCTCGATTCAAATAGGTGAGTGGGTGAATGGACCTTCTGGCATTACTACTGCGACGGGATGGCTAGCCTGGTTTTTGGAATTATTCTTGCATGAGGAAGTGATATTTTATTATTGAAAAATAATAAAATATCAGTTTGGGAATATCTTGCTATTTACTGTGTCTTGTCTTGGATTCCCTGTGTGCATGTCGTTTTGTTTCCTTGCCCGGCACTTGCATTGGAGCTGAGATCATCTGGCATAGATTGCACTCGGTCTGCTCATTCAGTCTGCTCGCCACTCTCTGTTCTTGCTGGTATACGATTCTGGCTAGTTTTTGATGCTGCTTAATTGGCTAAAGGCACAAGACAACAAGTTTCCGGATCTTGTCGGGGATATTTTCCACAGGGAGACTCTCATATTCTCTAGGATAGTTCCTTGATAATCTAAGTAGATCATTCACATGATCTGCCTGTGGCATGCGCCTGTGATTCGCACTGACGACGATGAGGTGCTGGGTTAAAAGGTAGAGTAGATGAGAGGCAGGAATAATGATATAGATATTGCCCTTGTGATGGCTCATCACAGAAGATTTATCCCCTCACTTGTCAGGTCGTTCTTTTCATCTTCGAATCTCTGGCTGAATATGTCTTCTCTTCTCTCTCTTTACTTGCTTTTTAGTCTGCTGTCATGATAATCTATCGCCTCAGAAACCAGTTGTTTTCGTTTGAATGACTTTGGTGGACAGCAGACCTGGTAACATAGTAGATAGTGAAACCTAATTCAACCTTCCATTTCTTCTTTTCACACCTCAGGACCAATAATTGCTTTCGTCCTCTTGTCCCCCTCTTCCTCAAACCCCGTTGTCTATAATATATACCCAGACACTCCCGTGATATAAACCACACCTCCCCGCCAGCACAACTGCGATCATTCCAAGAAATGAAAATGTAGAACTGCACGTTCCATTCTCTCTAGCCACCGCAACTCAAATAAAGTCCCACTACAAACACCCGTCGCCAATTCAGCAAACTTATTCATCCAGCATCTCCCCCTTCCCTCCCTACTCCCTCCAGTGAGCCATAATGTGACGCCACACTTGAGGTGTAACTATAATGATATACATCTCGTTTTCCCACACCTCCTCTATCCTCCGCATCTTCCCATATCACGACCACTATACTTCGTGATAAACGTCAGCTCACCACCATGTCCAACATCTATCTATTCTAAACCTCACCCCTCATTTCTATCCAACATCTACCTAATCCCAAACCTCAACCCCCTTCTTATTCAAGACATAACATATCCATACTCCTCATTCCAAACCCACCCCGTGTCACTTCTCACCACCACAAACTGTCTTGAGTCTCCGTATCAACCTAGCGACTCCATATACCCAAACTCCAGATTTCAGTTCGTCCTATGCTCACCTACATATCACAAACCCAAGCCTACCCCTCACCTCAACACCGTATCCTCAACACCGCATTCCCAACACCGCATCCGTATCCCCTGTCCTTCAATCCCCTACCCTTCCATCCCTTGCTCTTCAATCCCCTACTCCACCTACTATCTATACCCTATGTCATATTACAATACCGGCCGGTAGCATTCCTCTCCTTCTCCCCTCTCCTCCCTTTCGTTTCCCAAACCAGACTACCCGCTCCACCAGTAGAAACAACCAAACAATCTTTCTCCTTAACTAGCGATCAGATATACACATACACGACATGCTTTCTAACCGCAAAGGCCTCTGGACAAATGCACCGATCTTAAACCCATTGATATATTCATTCAACTACTTTTCGTACCTACCTAGGCTACCTACCGACTACCTACTACCAACTACCTCTTTCCGTAATTAATCGTTCATTAACAGCAGCGCCAGACAGCTTATTTTCATCCATCCACCATTCATTCCCTCATTACCATTCCCGACTACCTCCGCTCGCACTTCCCCGTCAAACCCGTTTCAACCCAGCTATCAACTATCCAAAGCGCCCATATAACTATTTCCCAAGAATAAAAATCATGTCAAAGAGGAATACCATCCATCCCACGCAATCCCACGCAATCCCACCCCATCCACCCGCAAGCTCGACCCATCAAAGTAATACATGCTACCACAAGCGGTCCCAGCAAAGTCGCAAATCAAACCCATCCCCAACAGCATCCCCATCCCTGGTCCAAGCAGTTGACCTCAGGACGAGATTTAGAGCATCGAAAGCAATTTCAGAAAAAATCAAGCCGCCCAGAGCAAAAAGAACTAGAAGAAGAAAGTTATGAACAAGAAAAAGGAAAAATGAAAAGGGTATTTTATCCACCAACCAAGTACCAATAGCAAAAGAGTCGTATATATCGTAAGTGATTAAAGTAAGTCCAGTATGTGAACGAGAAGAAGATAGCTAGATGAAAGAGAAAAACGACCGTGATCCGTAAAGCTTCATGAAGGCCTAATATTTTTCGTATTGCGTGAGTCCTAATTTGTTTTCCGTAGATTCGTTAAAATATAGGCAAATTTTGAGGATCTCCAAGAGGGGACGTAGACGATGAGCTTGGCGCTCGCCCTGCATTCTTTCCCAAGATCAATGAAGTGCGTCTAGCCTAAGCTATTAGCTTCAAGACCCTGGACAGCAGCGTAACTGTAGGGAAAGTCAACCAATCCATCTAACATCCAGTTCAAAGGATCAAAGACTTCATAGTTGCTTTCGCTGTAGCCAACGTTTCCGCTGAGCATACTGTTAGAACCGGATAGACCGTTGTTGGGTGTCACTGCACCAGCAGCAGCAAGAAGTTGATTTTGAATCTGATGAGATGAAGGCATAAGAGTACTGTCAAGATGAGTAGAGGAGGCAGATGACTCGTTGGAACTTTCTGGGTTTGTTGGATTCCGCATCGCCGCTGTGATGGGGTATTAGTAAATAGTCCGGAACTCGCTGAGAAATGAGCATCTAGGAGGAGCAAAGACTCTACTGACCTTCGAGGCTCCTGCCGTGAGCTTGGAACTCCTCTCTCCATCTCCAAATCGAGTCATAAACCAAACTCATACTATGCCTGCAACGAACTTTCAGTTGTAAACTATCGTCTATGACGATATCTGAATCTGCACCATTGCCGTTGCCCCTTTGTTGAATCTGTCGCGCTTCCACTCTAGCTCCATTGTACATTTGAACCATAAGTTCAGCGAGTCTCCAGGGTAAGTCATTGTTTATGATACTCATTGTCCTTATTGCTTGAATTGTGCGATGGAATAATTGACGGCCACGCTCGTAGTCAATCTCCCTAGCAAAAAATGAGCCAAGCATTTTCAACAATGTAAAGCAAGCAGCAACAACCATCTGCAGAATATAACCCGTAGCAAATCTAAGTATGCCACCGGTCATATTGTCTGTTGATGGAGCTTCGAGCTCAAATACCAGGTCTAGGAAGGCAGTTGTAGCTCTCCACAAACCCATGAGATCATCCATATACCCCTGAGTGGTACTAGAATCGAAGAAGGCAGAAAGGCGCAAATGAAGTCCTGCGGCTTTGAGATGAAGATCGACGATTGGAGACAGATTTTGTCTTGAGAGGACTGATACCCGAAGCTCTTCGTAGTCTCGACGGAAAACTCGAGTCAACATAGCTCGGACCTCGTCTCCAGAAACTCCTCTTGGATCACTGGCATTACTGTACATCTCTTTTGAGACTTTATCGCAGAATCGCTCAATTTGGAGACGAGCCTCAAGTTCAGGTGATAAGGTGAAGGGACCATCCTCTCCGGGTCGAACCGCCAATGTCCAATCATATAAGGTAGAAGCGGGTTGACCATAGCCGGTAGCTGTACTTTGTGCTACAATGTTGCAAACAGCCCACGTCATAACTCTATCATGCAGTTGCTCTTTATTTAGATCGACTGACACTCGAGAAAAGTCTTGAGTGTGACTTGGTCGATGCAGTCCAATTCCAGTCGCAGCTTTCATCATTACACCACATAGAATGTGCGTCGGGTCGGTAGAAGTCGTGCTTGTAGGAAATGGCCACGTACAGAATATAATCAAGGCCTTGACTACATGATAGTTGTTAGGCACCTCACCGATTGTAGTCCACAATAATCTGGTGACTGGGCCACTGAGATTGGTCAACAAGCTCGGATCTATTGAATATCGCCGAGCTGCGACAGCAATAATTGCCCAGAAAAGTAAAGGATTCTGTTGGTAATATTGATCGGGTGTTTGTTCGGGATTCAAAAATGGTAGATATGGGTGGTACCAAATGAAAAACTCGTTGAACAAGTGGTTGATGGCGTCCTCCGTCAGACCCACGTTCTCAATCTGTCGTGCAAACTGTGGAAGATTATATGCGCCCCCTTGCTTGAGATGCAATAACGATGATACAGCTTCTTCTGATCCGATGTATGATTGGTTCCTCGAATGTTGATAGACGCCATTCGCCATTGGGGATTGAAGCTCATCCTCGTCGTCAGGAACGAAACCTGCTTGCTGCGCCCGAGCTAAGTTTCGTTGTAATCGCTCAATTTGTTTCTCCATCTCCGCATGCTTGCTTCTCTTTCCGACTCGCTTGAAGTTCGACTCGATCTTGCACTCCAGTTTCAGTCGATTGCAACGAGTGCAAGTGGTAAATGGATCCTGGACGACATCACATCGAAGCTACGCCCGTAAATTGTTAGCAATTGGAAATCGCAGAAGACAAATCGAATGGGCTTTCATTTCATCGTCTTAAGATGAAGTTTTGCTTGACCAATAATGACTCACACACCTTTTGCTGCCGACATTCATTGCAAGCTCTTTTCACCCCCGGCTGTCTTCTTCTTTCAGCTTCTTCATCTTCAGCTTCCCCTCCGGTGCCAGGACTGCTTTCGAAACCTGCACCACTCCTCTTTCGTTTATAGCCCACTCCTGCTGTACCTGGCCGAGCGCCTGTGGTAGGGCTGGAGGCAGTAGCCCCGCCTGCAATGCCATGGGAAGGCTCCATGCACGTCAGGTATCGGATGTCTGAAGCGCGCCTCGTAACTAGATCGGCAAAATGATTAGTCTTCGGTACGTGCGGGTTGTGCGATGAGCAGCTGAGTTTCCGGTGTCGCTCCTTCTGGTAATTGAGGCCGATTACGGATGGTGGGGAGTTCACCAAGCTTAAGATCAGAAGAAAGTCGGAAGAGATTTACTTATCTGAGATTGCAACGAGCCACACCAGCCACAGTCGGCAGCGGGGCGGGCCACACCACTTTTCACCGAGATTAGCCGAACCGATCAAGTGCCTCCTGTATCTGTGTTATGTGGTTGTGTATCGTGGTTCTCGACTGTATCCATCTTCGTCCATCGCAGTACAACACAATAAACACAACTACAACTGTACACATCCGGCAAGCAGCATATTGCACGGAAACTACATTATGCGATCTATGCGTGGCTAGCATATACTTTCCCCCTCTAATGAAGCTCATTCTGTTCATCCAATCCTGTGCTTAATATCTCAAATCTACGCGTATGATGTCGGAGCCGAAGCGTCCATTGCTCAAGGGCTCTCTCCGTCCGCCCAAAGTAAACACATCAAGCCTATCATATACTCAACACCCGACTTCGAGAGATGAATTATCAATAGGTGCTCAAGGTAAAAATGTTAAAGGTTTGTTTTGCCTGTATTCGAAATCAGGTGTTATAAATGCTATCTTCACGATCACAGCCCTTACTTTCTTACAGTGGTGGACTTCAACTCTTCAGCAATACCTCAACCATTTCTTGATCCGTCTATCGCCCAGAAAAGGGCTCAGATGGATAAGGAATGGAAGCTTAGGCAAGAGAAAAGTGCTCTGGCTTCAAGGGGCCAAACAGCGAGCTCTTCTGCGGGAGATCAAAGAACCTGATAAGATTCTAACAGACTGTGATACACAAAAGAGATATATGGACTTGGAGGAACAACCTACCGGGCAAGAAATTTGTATCTGGCAGCGTCAGACACATCCTTGTTCAAACGGCGATTCATGAGGTCTCACGGGACTTCCCCAGAAAAGGAATTGATGGAGACGGCGGTCATTCCCCGAACCCCGCACTTTTCTGGACTACATACTTGTATGTAGATCTGATGGCTGTCTTCAGCCGTGTACAACTCAGTGTAGTCCCATCTGACATGAAATACACGGATTCTCCACTTTGGTCTACGAGATCTTAATATGCATTTAATAGGTTAGAGATCTACCAACCCATCCGTCTCACGGACATGTGATTACGTAGAAGACTCTTGACATGCAGGAACTGTGCGGTGTATTCAAGACTACCCACCAGCAATCTTCTAGTCTTTTGGTGAGCCAAGAAATAAATTCTAGAGCGGGGTCTGCTCAGATCTCTTCTAAAGGCCAAGCTTGGTGAAACCTTCAACTAGACGCCGAAGAGTGAGCTCCCAAATCACGGTACCTATACGGTACCTACACTCAAACGATACTCCGGAAAGTCCTTCTACCAAGCTGTCAGCACAGCTTACTACCTCAGTAATCAGTCATATGAGCTGCGGAAAAACTATGCCATCTCATGAAACATTTTAGACATGCACCATCGTGAGCCTGCCAGTCTGCCACGATTTCTAGTGTGGGAAAAGCATGCTTCTAAGTTACAGGGACTGGACTAGGCGGGTCGTCTCCCCTGAACCTATCTGAGCGCCAGCATGAGCTTGAATCATGGCAAACCGTGTCGATACCGTAGTGGTGGGGACCCCGAGCACCCAAAAGAAGTGATCAGTGATGATGACGATGGACCCTTATGCAACCACAAGATCATAGTAGAAGAACTTGTTCGAGAGGCTGTTCATGCAGGCCGCCAGACAACTGCTCTGTTGCGCTGAGCAAGAACGACATTTATCTTTCAGCTTACCATATTAATAACGTCGGGCATGACTGAATAACACAGGAATCAAAAGGGCCGAGTTTTCTGGATAACAGGGAATTTCAACCCGAACGCTGGTAGCAACAACCAGCGGGCAACCAGTAATGACGGCCATTATTGATCGCCGCCGCATGGTTTGGAGTAGATGGACCAATGATTATGCATAACACACGTGCGAAAAGATAGTCATTCGCCATAGTTAATGCTTGCAACTCCGACTTTTCGAGGGTAAGGGTTAGTTCTAGCAAGGGTGCGCGTGCGAGGGGTGCTTGCGGGGGAACAACACAGCAAAAGGGGGTAACATACCTCCAATCGCATCTCCAATGAACGATGAACGGGAAAATAGATGCAGAATGCTGTACGGAGGTACAGAGAAGTACCGAAACCTTTTTGGGGTGGTTTCACGTGCCGCTTTACTGTGGGTACGCTTGCGATGTCTTGTTTGTGCCACTCTTCTCCAGATTTTACCTCGAACTCACTAGACAATGTCTTTGTCTTGGGTTCACCGACTTGGAGTATCGCATCGACTTTGAGCATCTACCCAGCGACTAAACCTGAACTCCGTCCCGGAAGCATCGGGATCATAGCCCAAGTGGGCGATGGCGATTTTTCGTGGTACTCTGTCATGTGTGCTTGAATCGTCGCTTCAGCAAAATGGCAAGGGGCCTCGGCGGCACACCACTGGGGTTCTGTACCTTACACCAGCCAACTAATTAACTTCCCATTCATCCAGCATACAGTAAACAAATGTTAAGGTTGGACCCTGACGGCCTGACCCTGCCCTAGTGGGCAGAAAGCATGGGAACCCAAACTTTGGCTACTAGTTATGACGCCAAAGGGGCTATTCCCCAGGCTTGCAGCTCCGATATGTTGTTCATATTATCACCCGATGCAAGTTTCGGCCAAACAGATCATCCAGCTATGCATTGTTTACACATATTATCTCCAGGAGCATGGTCATCAAGTCCGACGTGGCTCTTTTTGGTCACGATCTTCACCTGATCTTTCCTTAGGCACGCTTCCGTAGCTTTGCTCCCCATGGAACTTTCATGTACCCATACACTGCCTCGGGAGTGAGAAGACCTTGGTTACTACTACTTTGCGGGGAATAAATACTTCATGCAAGTAGTTCCCAGATTCGGAGGAATTACTTGTTGTTCCCAGCCATCAAGGTTTCCCATACTTCGGAATAACATTTTCCTCCTTTCTTAAAGGAATTCATTCCCTGTGTTGGATCTAGTATTACTTTGTTAAATCAACTACCGAGTACTATTTAAACACGATGAAATCATCCTTGAAGGCCCTGGCCATCATAGCATGTCTGTTGGGGGTTAGAGGTACCCCGATGTATGTAAATCTTATACTGACTGAAATGCTTTACTGACATGATTCCAGTCTCAAGAAGAAGGACTTGAGCTTCAATTATGAATCCAGCAAGGTCCGCGGTGTCAACCTCGGCGGCTGGTTGGTACTTGAGCCGTGGATTACCCCGTCCTTGTTCTACGGATCATGGCAGGATGAGTGAGTATATCCCGCCACATTTCACCGTTAAGCATAACTTTCAAGCATATCCTGATATTATATTTGCACAGATACACACTCGGTCAAACGCTTGGCCAATCTGCCGCGCAAAATCTGCTCAACTCGCACTGGGCGACCTGGATCACTCAGGCGGACTTTGAAGAAATTTCGGGGTACGGGCTTAACCATGTCCGGATTCCGATAGGATATTGGGCAGTGAATCCACAGCCTGGGGATCCATATGTTCAAGGTCAATTGGCATATTTAGACAAAGCTATTCAATGGGCAAGACAGGCTGGCATAAAAGTCATGATTGATCTTCATGGGAGGTAAGAATCACTCCGCAGTAGATATACGCTCTGCTAACAGCCAAATTGCCCTGGATCACAGAATGGATTTGACAATAGCGGACGCAAAGGAAGCATCGATTGGACAAAGGGAGACACCACCAAACAAACATTAACCGCCATCCAGATGTTGGCCGATCGATATGCGTCCGCAACAGACGTAGTAACATCAATTGAGCTTCTAAACGAACCCGCAAACTGGAAATTGGACATGAACGCTGTTAAGCAATTCTATTATGACGGCTGGGGAAACGTGAGGAACTCAGGAGCGACGGCTGTTGTAATTCATGACGCATTCGAGGGTCCGGGTTGGTGGAACGGCTTCATGACCTCCGGATTCAACAATGTCATCTTGGACACACACATTTACCAGATCTTCTCCGACGCCGAAGTCGCAATGAAGCCTTGCGAACATGTGCAGGTTGCTTGTAGCCAAGCAGGCCGTTTGGCTGCTACGGATAAGTGGACTATCGTGGGCGAGTTTACGGGTGCTCAGACGGATTGCGCGAAGTGGTTGAATGGCTTTGGCGTGGGTTCTCGATATGATGGAACGTACCCAGGGAGTACAGCATCGTACGGGTCCTGCCAGACGAAAGATGTTGGCACGGTCGATGGCCTTCTTCCAGCAGATAAGACCAACCTCCAAGCATTCATTGAAGCACAATTCGATGCATACGAGGCACATACAGGCTGGATCTTCTGGGCCTGGAAGACTGAGTCGGCGCCCGAATGGCACTTCCAGAATCTGACTCGAGCGGGATTGATCCCTCAGCCATTGACCAGTAGGAAGTTCCCAAATCAGTGCGGTACTTCGGCCTGTTTGGTTCCGGGCAATTAGATTCCTTCGTTGGTGTGATGATGATGGTTGTTGGTGTCAGGAGGACGACGAGGATTTTCCGCCATTTTCAACGTTTCCGGAAAAAGAACACAGAATCAGATTGTGAGAAAGAGTCTTGGATAATGAGATGTTCATTGTATGTAAAGATATGGTTGATGGCATTTTATTTTACGAATTTATGACGAGATGACGATACGATACCCCTTCATTCGCTCGGGGGAGTTGGCTCGGTTATTCATGAACGCCAGGGGTATAGGATTACCATCAGATATAGTATGCTTTCTTTGATAGTATTTCGATAGAGAGAGCAAGAATTAAGAAATGTCAGAGATAGGAGAAGAGACATAGAATTGGAATTTTTTTGGAAATCATCACAAATAACCTATCCATATCTTTGGATGTCAAGCCTATATTTTTTGTGAGGCTTTACACACCGGGAACATTTCTCGGGAGTTACAGTAATAATGAGGGAGCCGGGCCGTAGAATTGAATCCTTGATGCTGCTCTCCTTTCTCATGTCCGTCGTCATCCATGCCTGGGATATCGCCTCGGGAGTTACGAACCAGCCGTGGTGGGGAAAGGGGACGGGACGGGACGGCAACTACTTGGTTTGGTTAAGTATTCAACGCGCCGCGATGCTGTAAATCGCACTCGAGCATTCACAGTTCTTCTAGGCTTATTTTATTGGTCAAAGAATAACGATAACTAAATTAATTGACTTTTGATTTCGTGAATGAGTATGCGCTAATGGACTATGTTCTACGGCGTCGGGTACAGAGGGGTTAGGGGCTCGAGGGGGTAGGTGCTTAAGTATGTATATGCGGGGTAAAAAGGTGGCTGGTATCAGATGAGGCGCCACCCCATTTTCGAAACATGTCTCCGAAAAGAGAAAGGGTCTGGATGATGGGTGACCAAAGTCGCCGAGTCTTTCACGATAGATACTTTTTTTTTAAGAAAGGAGTACGGAGGATGGTCTGACATGGTTCGCGGAGTGAGAAATTCAGATTGAAAATTTGGTGTTCTTTCGATGTCCGAAACATACCAAACTTAGTATGGAGGTGCCACCAAAAATTCGGCGTTTAAAATACTTGGCGCGTGTCCAACGACATCTCTACATCAGAGGAAGGAGGTTTGATGTTGAAGGCACAGGATTTGGTATGTAAGAGTCATATGATTGCTTTTATTATCGCTATTTGCTCCTGAGATGATTGACACCAGTTCGGGGGGATCGTAAGCTTCCCTAAGGTATGTTGTTTGCCTAGCGGGTCGCGAGTTGGTTGCTGGCTGGTGAGTATCCCGAGGGAGTTGGGAGATCTTCGTAGGGTCCGCGGAACTCTCGACATGGAGGAAGAATCGAAGTCTAGATCCTCATTTCTATTTCTCTCTTAATCGGTTGCCGATTGGTGTGCTCCCGGTATATGTCTGGCACAAGATGTTAAGTGGACATTGCATGGTGGCTAAGACCTCACTTGATCCTCCGAAATGATGGAGTAGGCACGAGGTACCGGGGGCATGTTTCGCTGTTTCTCTGTTCTCTGGGCATTTACTTGTATTTGTGTATTCTCGTTTTGCGATTACCCCATAACCATATCCATATACTCTCGCCTGGTCGAGCCGCACAGGGTTGAGAGCACGCGGACGAGTACAGTATTCTTTCGTTGGTAGGGTTTCCTATGTTTGCACAGGTCTGAGCATCGACCTCGCTTTCGTCACACTTCTCTAAATCTCCTGTCTTGGGAAGTTCTTTGTGCATTGTGTGCTCAGCCTGCTCAGCTCGTCAGCGATGTATTCAGACTACAGCTTCAAGCTTCAACTAAACTCATCGTGTGAACATCTGCTACCCCGTTGGTACGGTTGTTCGTCCCGCCCATGGTTTGATGCATGGTAGAAACCCACCCACGAGCTTGAAGCGAATATTGCGGGTGTGGTTTGGCATTTGCCCATGGCAAGTTGTTCTGGCCCGTTTGCAATTGTTTGAGATAGTTTCAGCTCAATTGCCTCTCTATGCAGGCTGGTAATGCTCACAAAGTTTCCATATATTGAGTATTGAAAAAGCTGTTTATGGCCCCAAACGCAGGAGGAGTGATTTCAGATTGCCCTTTGCCTGGGATTGGTCGAAGCAAGCAGTGAATTGGTTGCTGTGCAGTAGCACGCGCTAGTCCTCTTCGCGTATTCTGCGAAATTTTCAAAACAGCCACATTTAAAACTTCAATTGGATTTTATTTCTTAGATCCTACAACCCCAACCATTACCATCACCATCACCATCGCCATCACCAGATACTCAAAATGTCTGGATTTTTCGGCGACGAAGGCTATGCCTATAAATCGGTTCTTGAACCGATGATTGAACGTCTGGTTTCATTTGAAGCCAATCAAAATCCTCACTTTATTGAAAGTTACAAAGCATCATGCAGGACGCGATTCAACGAGTTGCTTGCTGAAGCAAATCACAGATATCCCGATAACATGCACATGGCACATTTCAGTGCCGATGACATGTGGCATCGAGAATTTGGTGAGTATCACTACGCTGAACAACCCAAAGCATACTAACTTATGAATAGTCGGTTCTCTCTTTCCATTTCCGGGCATCTCACCCCATGCTGAATTTCGCGCATACTGGGCAGAGATGGATAGGTATCACGGTAGAGGATTACCACGACCTCGTCATCCTGGATATATCGGAAGAGGCAGAGTTATGGACTCTCCTCAACCATCAAATGTTTCAGCTTTGTGGAAGCTTGATAACTCAGCCTTGCAAAGAATTGAAGTTGCTTCAAATTTTCAAGACAGATCTGCTGATTGCAGCGGTGCGTCGAAGGCTAAGAACACAAATGGTCAGAATAAACCCGCTGTTAGCAGTGGTGATTCAAATGCCAATAAAAGAAACGGCCAAAACAACCCATCTGAAGTCAGTGGCGCGCCAAATGCCAAGAATGAAATCGGTCAAAAAAACCCAGCTGATCTCAGTTGTGAGTCCAAGACCAAGACCGAAATTGGTAGAGAACAGCAAATCCGAACAGGAAATGCTGCTTCGGAGCCCAGCACGGAGATCGGTAGAGAACAGCAAATCCGAACAGGAAAAGCTGCCTACCTCGATCCTCGTTTCCCGATTGTTCGACGTGGAACACAGCAGCCTCCTTGCCGTCCCGTGAGTGCTAGAGTTTTCGACGATCACGACCCTAGTTTACCGATTCCGAGACGATGCACAGTGCAACCTCCTACTAGGGTTGCTACTTCCATGACCTTTTCTGTGGGAAATGAGGTAGCACACGACTCTAACCCTTCTGGCTCTGCGATCGTGAGAATAAAGCTAGATGCTAATTCCGCTCACAGTCTGCAGGCTAGTCTTTCTGAAACTCCCCTTAGAGATCCGGTGAGCGTTGTTCTCGATAGGGACAACCCGGTTCCTTATCTTCCACTCAATAATGGCCTTCCGCTGTATTGTACTCGGGGATCAATATTGAACTTCAATGGTTAGTGGAAGGGATATCCTCAGACTCATGGCACTACATGGTCTAAAACCAAGCTTGAAGCTGTTTTGAGGAGTGTGAGGTTTCGGACTATACTAGTCGGAACAGATTGCTTACTTTACGTAGAACCAACTATAGGATTCCAATGGCACAGGATCTTGCATAATCACTTAGCCCGCATTCATACATTCTTGCAAGATTTTATGGAAGCTCGGAATCCGGGAGGCAAAACCCGACCAGACATCTTGGAATACTGGCATACTTGGAGTAAGCTTCAAGGCACTGCCAAAGGTACCAAGAAGGTTTCCTCAACTTGGCACTGATGGCGATCGCCGGTTGAAACAAAGTCTAGTAAAGTTATTAGGCGACTTTTCATTCGAGAGCAACGTTGTGGTTGGGCCGCAGCGAGACTCTGCCGAGATTTTCAATGGGGAGAAGTATAACGTGCCTGTATATGATACATCTGTTGGCGCCGATCATGGCGAATTTCAAGCAGAAGAGGGTTATGAACCTTCGGATGCTCTCTCTACTCAATTATGCTGATGCTCCTTCTAATCATTCATGCGATCCAGATTGCGACGATAAACATTGTCTTGACGAATCTGTGTTTGGGAATTTTGGCTTTTATCAGGAGCACAACGAAGAGGAATGTCGTAGTGATGAAGTCTACTATTATGATGGTCTGGTTCCACACTCCGTGTGAATTTTGCACGACGAGCTAGAAAGAAGTCTCTGGTGATTTCCCAGATGGCGCTTAGTTGTAAATGCGTGGATGAAAGTTTCTGCATATACATCAGTACTCGGAAATAATGTTTTTTGCTGCGATTCTTTTGTCTAGCACTGTTAGTCTTTTTTTGTCGATACTTCTTTTCGTGAGGGATGATACACATTGTTAAGATCATGCTCCCAATGCGCGCGATGTAATCATCGGGTATTTTGTTTTGAATTGACTCTGGAGGATCAATTTAATATATCGGACCGAGAGTATGCATTTTCTGTTCTTGCTGACGGGGAGCTAAACCATTAATATGATTGAACAATTCAATATCGAAGCTACAGGGTAATCTGGGTTATGGGAAGGTAAGTCTTTGGGTTATTTTGCTTCATAGATTTCACAGCTGACCGTTTCATGCAGATTTCTTAGCCTACAATACATTTCGAATCGAATGCCTTTACGTTACTTCTCACACATCGAAACAACATCTACAAAAACATTTATTGGAGGCAGTGGTGGGAGATGCATTACCGTTACTCGAATAGCGATCGGAGGTGTGCTTCTTGGTACTCTGGAAGACTTATTTCTCTATTTTCGACGCCCCTACAAAAGTTACCTCGTCTGTCGTAAGTTAACCACGAACATCACTTGTTATGGCAGCTAACCCACATCGTTTCAGGTGCTTCCTTGGTGTGGCTGTTCTGCTCTCTGCATATACCCTGAATTCTCAAGCTCTGGTTGGCTTTTTGCATTTATCGGCTTTAATTGCTTCTTCATCAGCCGTCACTAGTTAGCCATGCTATTCTTCAAGCACCAGTGACAATATTGACTTCTTTCTTTCACAGATTCTATCAATGAGCCTCCTATCTTCGAGTCCTCTTCCCACATCCGCTCATATTCCGGCGGCCTATGCGCGCAAGGTCAACCAAAAACAAACACCCCTTTAAGCTACCGTCGTTTCAACAGCACATCTTCGAGTCGCATACTTACACCATCTTCTCAACCTCGACCAAAGAAAAATCAAAAACATCCCAAACGCCAAAAGACAGATGATATCGAGGAAGAGTGCCATGATAGAGGAGCATATGCTGGATTTTTCCCGTACGAAAGATACAAAGAGTGCGAAGTTCACACCTGGGCACCAAACCGTTCAAGAAAAACCCCTCAAACAACAAAACAAATCATGCTTTCCACTCCATTCAGAAAACTTTCAAAAATAACGAGTACGAGGACTTCCAACGAAAGCAACTATATCAGCAAACCGAGATTGCACAGAGCGTGCTTTGGAGTTGGTGATGCTTGGAATCAAGATGAAAAATGGTAGAGACGAGATTCGGGACCAAGATGGAGAATCGTAGAGATGAGATTACATTCAAATCAATTGCATCGCCAACTTCATTTCACAGTTACCCAGTGCTATGACTTATGTGATTGATATATCTCTGAACCACGTTTGCCGAATGCTATTTTCCTATCATCATTTAACTTCATGGTCAGAGATTAAATTGAATGCAGTGTTGAACGTGATGTCAGTTTAAGTAAATTCATGCTCTTCGGGGTGGGAAGAATAGGCAGATTCGGGATAATATATTTTAGATGGTTACTATTGTCAAATGAATCTTCTAGATAGTCTAAAATGTTCATTATCCAACTGCCTTCAAGGCACTGTTGTCGGCCTGTTATTTCTGCCCCATGTAAATATTGAGAGCACTACCGAATGCAAATCCCGTCGAACGATGCCGCTACCACTGCCGCTATTCTTATAAGACATGCCCCACGCCGTCCATTAGTGCCGGATTGAGGGGTAGCTTTAGGGTACTTTCACCTTAGGGTGTTTTGGTATCGCGAAAACCCACACAACCACAAGCCGGCTCCCACTTCACTGTGTTTGTGATGTAGGTGCTGTTTAGCTTGGGAGCTAAGGCGTTTTTTCATTCGGATTTATAAGTTGTGGAATCGGTGATGTAATATATTGCAGATTTCTTTACGTACGCAGATACGTCTGCTAAGAGAATATATTCTGTCTCCTGTGCTGCTTTGGTGCTCTGTTTTATCAAATTTCGCTGTGTGCTGTGCCTCTTGCTGAGTAGCGAGCCTTCATCTGATACTGTTCGGAGATCAAGGAAACAGAGCAGAGAAAGCTAACCAACATGTCTCCTACCGCCGAGCAAAACGGCACACCCGCCGCAGACTCCTCCTCCATGCACACCATCCCCCTCCTCATCGACAACAAACCACAGCCTTCCTCCAAAACCTTCCCCGTGCACTCCCCCTCCAACGGCGCGCACCTCCACAACTGCAGCAGCGCCTCCAGCGCCGACATCGACCGGGTCCTCACCTCCGCACAATCCGCCTTCCCCGCCTGGCGCAGCGTCCGCCCGCCCCAAAAGCGCGACATCTTCCACCGCGCCGCCGAGCTCTTCCTCTCCGAGAAACAAGTCCTTATCGACGCCATCGTCACCGAAACCGGCGCCACCATCGACTGGGCCGAATTCAACCTCCGCCTCGCCCGCGAAATCATCCTCGATGTCGCAGGTCGCATCGCCACGATTTCAGGCAGCATGCCCGCGACCGCTGTCCCCGGCACCAGCGCCCTAGTCTACAAAGAGCCGTACGGTGTCATCCTCGCCATCGCCCCTTGGAACGCGCCGTATATCCTCGGCGTCAGAAGCATCGCGTATGCGCTTGCGGCGGGGAACTGCGCGGTGATGAAAGCGCCGGAGTTTTCGCCCCTGTGCTCGTTCCATATCTGTCGTATTTTCCAGGAAGCGGGTCTCCCTGAAGGAGTGCTGAGTTTTGTGGCGCATTCGCCGAGTGATGCGGCGGAGGTGACGAAGCAGTTGATTGAGAGTCCGATTATTAAGAAGATTAACTTTACGGGCTCGACGAGGGTGGGGAGGATTATTGCGGAGACGGCGGGGAGAGCCCTGAAGCCGGTGTTGTTGGAGTTGGGCGGGAAGGCGTCGTCGATTGTGTGGGAGGACGCGGAGTTGGAGTTTGCGGCGAGGGAGTGTGCGAGAGGAGCTTTTAAACATGCGGGGCAGATTTGTATGAGTACGGAGAGGGTGTTGGTTCATGAAGGGATTTTGGAGAAGTTGTGAGTTGCTTTATTTCCTTTCATTCTGCCCTCCGTTTTTGTTTTTATATTCCTTTCCATGTTTACGGAGAGTTCCACAAGCTGCACCGCAAACCCATGAAAATCCATATACTGACATCAACCCCAGTGAAAAAGCCTTCGCGACCGCAACACAAGAACTCTACCCCGGCCCCGCAACCCTCATCAACGCGCCCTCCGTCTCAAAAGTATCCTCGCTAATAAGCGACGCCCTCTCCAAAGGCGCCCGCATCATCCACCCAGCTGAATCCTCCCCTCCCTCCGAAAACAGCACCAGCATGACGCCCACAATCCTCACCTCCATCACTCCAGAAATGGACATCTACCGCACAGAGTCCTTCGGGCCATCCGTCTCGCTGATCCCCTTCAAAACCGAAGAAGAAGCAATCCGCATCGCCAACGATACCGAATACGGACTCAGCTGCGGCATCTTCACGGAAAACCTGGCGCTGGCGCTGCGGATTGCGAAGAGTGTGGAGAGTGGTGCGGTGCATGTTAATGGGGTGAATGCGAGTGTGCATGATGAGGCGGGGTTGCCGCATGGGGGGGTTAAGGATAG
>LLKJ01000807.1:0-22910 GCA_002242865.1 Clarireedia sp. CPB17 | reverse complement strand
GATATGGAGAGGGGCGGAGGGATGAATGAATGGATAGGTTGGTTTGGGAGAATTTGGGTGGGTTTGGGTGTTGTTTTTGGAAGGGAATGGGATACCATTTGCTTGCTTTTATGTTCACAAAAGAAATGAAAATTGGGTGTTTGTAGCACATTTACCTGTCGCTTGCTACATTCCCCCTGCGCAGTTACAGTAGTTTAATTAAATTCCATTCGTGTGAATGTCTACCTGGGTGCAAGCACCAGGTGAGATACGCGGCGGTAGCCCACCCAGCTCAATTCTATTCTATCAGAAATGGCTGGGTTTTATCACCATACGCATACTGGCTTTCTTCCCGACCCATCACATGTCGGGGTTCTTTTGCTTGCAAGTACAGTTTGCAGATTTGGATGAAGGTGGATAGATTCCCGGTGTGGTAACTGTGGTTTCGACGTGTAAGAGGGTGCTAGTATATAGATAAGATGCATTTCCAATCGACTAACTGCTTGCCCAGACGCGTGTAGGTTTATATCTACATCGTCGAGGTTGGTGAGAATGGTATCATTGGTGGGAGTGTTAGTGGTGAGATTGTTGGTGTGAGTGTTGGACCGGTTAGGGTTGGTATCGATGTTGATGTTGTTGATGGGAGCTTGTTGTTGGTTTGTTTGTTAGTTGGCTGCGCAATGACAAATACGGCCTCTTCACACTGAATGGCTTTTCGGAAGTTGAGAGGACATGGAGTTTTATGCTTTTGTATGGGAATTTGGATGGGAATGATTGTATATAGGTTGTTTGTTGGTTAGTAAAGGAGATGAATGGGGAATTTCAGGGTAGTTGGTGGATCGGTAGATGTGGAGTTTCGTGGGCAGAAGGGATGGGTTGGAGGGTTAGGTGTAAGCGGAGGAAGATGAGAGGGTAGAGGGAGTGGGAGGAAAGGTGGAAGGGGAGCAAAGGGAGAAAGGGAATGGATGGTTACCAGAGAGCGGAGAGGATTGGCGTAGAACTGAGTGGAAGAATGAGTAGGAGAGGGGTTGGAAACTGGGGAGAGACTTTGACTGGGAAATATGGTGGAGGAAGGGTGGGAACGCGAGCTGAGATAAGAGACTTAGATTCACTTGGAGGTAACTCGTTTGTGCGGGTGGTAAAACGATTGGTAGGTTATTATCTTGGATGCTTAAGAACAAAAGTTGGTTATGAAAGGGTTGTCGAGGTGGAGAGTTTGGATTGAAGGTGTTAAATGGGTACTTACGGCTGGTAGAAGAGTTGAAAACACACCGATGACTACCTCTTTCACAGCCTAGTTCTGGGTTAAAGAGTGGTGGAGAGATGGATTTACGGAGTTGAGTCTTGGTATATTTGCACAGCAATATATGGAGGGAAAAATTGGGAGAAAGTTCATCTGTGGAAATATTGAGGTGAAAGATGAATGAATGATGGCCATGTTCATGTTAGGTTTGTATGATGGAGATAGTGTGCTTTCACAGGTCACAGAATAAATTTCAGAAAGCAGGGATGAAATTGAAGAAGAGTTTATCGTAGTCTCTCCCTCTATTACAGCCTCTGCGAACCCTTCCTTATGAGTGTAGCAATCTAGATACAGGGAGAGTAATCACTACCTATTTTCGCTACCATCACTAATCCGAGGAATCCCGCTTATGATTATGGATGGAACAGAATGCCAACCGACAACTTTCTTGTGGAATCTGAGTATGTGTCCGAATAGCACATATGAGATCGCTGCTGAAATCTATATTACATTTCGTAAGACTAGGTAATAGCTCTGATAGATCTGCAGCATCATCCCCTGTCCTGAAAAACCAATCTAGGGCCATTTCAACAAGATAATTTCGAGCTAAGTCGTCTTTCGAGCTTGGAGTGTTATCATAGATGTATTGAATATCACTGACTTCGGGTTTAAAATCGTCTCGACAGACAGCAACATATCGAAAATGATCAATCACGGCGGATTTCAGCATTTGCAAAGAGTACCGATCTGCTATGGTGTAGATTTTGAAAATATCCAGGGTTGACATCTCGACCTCAGACATAATAGCCAAATGATCTTCGTGCGGGGCGTACATCCAATTGACAACATGAGCAAAGACTTCGGGATCCTCGTGCTAGTAAATTGCTAGAAGAGATTGATCCAAGCGCCGCATAACCAACTTACCTCCAGATTTAGAACTCCATTTGACTCTTTGAAACCGCCCTTGAAAGCCGCTCGGAAGTAGCTTGATTTGTCGCAGAGCAGTTCTTTGTGTAAGATCCAGCACTTGCACTCCTTGCCGACGTAGATTTTCACTGTGTCCGGGAAAGTCAAATAGCTGAAAAACTGTTAACCGTCTATCGCAGAAGTTAATAGAACAATGGAAGCAATACTGACTGGCTGAGTGGTTTTTGCTTGGGGGCCTCTTCTGGCTCTGAATTGGTCATCTTGGCTGTAAGCTGGTTATTGTTGTTGTTGTTGTTGTTGTATCTGTGACGGAGAACGAGAGTTGTTAAAGTTAAAGTTGAGGTTGAGATGGGAGCGAAAAAGCGCGGCAGTTCATAGTGAATATTTCGGAGAAATAAAATTGAAATTGAGAAATAAACTACGGATACCTGGATGTTAGGGTCTTGCTGAGAAAATTGCGCGCCGAGTGAAAGATTCAAAATACATCGATGTTAAGTCGTCTAGTAAGTAATATTCTCACTCGTTGATGGCACAATTGCTCATTAAGCTTCCTCCTTGGCTAATACAAGTAAGCAGAGATAAAATACCATGGGAGTATCCCCTCTGTGCGCAGAGCTGCCGTCTATTCGACAAGCATACCCTTCTTCCGAACATCGTCCAGAATCCTCTGTATGACTCCCCGACGAAAACCTGAACGAGCACCTTCACCTCTAACACATTTCTCAACAGCCCATACATCTCTACGCAAACAAAAGCGACAATCAAATCAGGCTTCTGATTTTGGCACAATCAACCGTGTTCTTGGAAACCCATTTGATCACCGTGTAAGGCTGTGACCTGGCCACCATTTCCCTCCCCGGAGACAAATTCCGTACGAGCAAAGAATATCCTTCATCGAGGCTTCTATGACGAGACTATCCATCAGAACGAATAATTTGCCAAGCTACAGGTCATGCGCTCTTCAGTGCTGCATGCTTGCATGGATAGAGGAGCCGACTCAACCATACTCACAAGGCTCCAAGCAACAACTATGGATCTACATCAGTGACAAATTGACAATCATACCAGTCCTGTAACAATCTGAAGAAACCTGGTAGCTTCAAATGAAGCCAGCCAATCACCCATGCACAAAAGCGTGCAGCACGTAGCCACGCACGGGAACATGCATCACAGTCGCATTCCGGTCCATGGATCTGACAACCATCTCAGCCGCGCTTTTGCGGCGCAACCAACCTGCGTGCTTTCTCAGTAAATCATATGGAACTGTATGGGCTGAGTGCTTTGAGGAAGATCGATCCAGGTAGTGACACGGGAAAACGGAAAGTGTACGGTAGGAACTCCCTGCCAGAACGCTTGAGTCTCCGTTGCTGCACGTAATGCTGACTATGCATGCTTCCTACGGCATCAAATGCAACGCTCCTTGTCTGTGCATGTCATGTATCTATTTACATTAACCTATCTGTGGGTCGACTTCTCACTCGTGGCACAAGAATCTGCTCTTCTGTACTACATGAAGCTAACTAATTTTCTGAGTGGCCTCATTTCGGCCCAACGGTTTCATTGCAGCTGTATTCCGTATATATAAATGACTCCTGCAGCCTCTTCTGAAGACAAGTGACTCCCATTCCCAACATTATCTAACATTGAAGATGAGTTCTCCGCCACCGCATTTTCCTTTACCTTATGACCGGTGAGAGCAGTCAGCTCAGTGGTGGTTTCTGAACAATCAAATTACTTTGCCCGCCAGCTGTGGTATTCCGAGAGAACAGAATTGATGATCCTATGTTGCAAGTATGCTATTTTGAGTGTCGAAGCGCCTGTCATTATGAAGCTTTGGGGTCTTCCGAAGAGGCAACCACTTGGTGAAGCTTTACATCTTGCTTGATCGCATTATCACATGTGAAGATTTTGAAAGCGTTTTGAACCCTACCATATGGCTGCAAGAAATATTTGCCACTTTTGTTGGGATAGCTGGGAGGATGTCAATTGTTTGAATGTCTCCCGTACTTGGTTGTCTGGGTAGACCGAAGTGCGTGGGGTTTTCCCCGTTTTCATCATACTCATGAGCGCTCGCTTCCAATAGGGTCTCGCAACACCACTGATCTCCGCTTCCGACCACAAGGATTTCGAAGGACTACTGGAGAGATGGCACGGGATACATCCAATTCATAATACTGTGGGATCCCGTGAGCCAAAACGTGATGCAACTCCTGAGGGAGTGACAAGTGGGGCTGATTGCTTGCGTTTGCTTCACATATTCACTCCTCTACAGCACTGCTTCGGTTACCTTTTCTAGACTAGTTATGGACTGGAATCTGTCCTGTTTGCAGTATAAAAAGACCACCAGATCCCACTTAGGGTCGAAAATTTCATCCATTTTACATCTCACATCTACCTACAATTACAAACGACGCAAACATGGCACGTCGACCTGCCGTTATTTCCGACATAATCCTCATTAGCTCTGCCGACTGGAACCCCTGGCTGCAACGCATTAGACTGTTCGCCATTTCGGGCCGCAATGTCTGGGATCTCATTAACCCAGACCGTCAAACACTGCCAGAACACGTCGAACCACAACCTCCTTTTCTAGATTCTATCAGAGAAGGAGCACAATCGTACCAAGATCTCAATGCGAATGAGATAGATGGCTGGAAATTAGGGTATCAGTTAATGAAAGACTATGAACTTCGACAGTACCATGACGAACGGAAGAAGCTGGAGGAGATTTCTCACCTCATTTTGAACTCGGTCGCTCAGCTGCATGTGGTCTGTTTGTACGACAAGGACACGATTTGGGAACAACTCCGAGCATTGAAGTCGCGATTCGCATCACCAAATCCGCAGAGATTACCCGAAGCTCCTGTGGAATACGTGCAAGCGAGATTTATGGGCGGAAATCCGAGCGGTTATGTCCAACAATCTGGGGGAATGGCCGGCGAAACAGATGAATATGGATGGCCCGTAGGGTCTTGATATTTTACACCCTACCATTGATATTAGACGAGGAATGTAGCACTCAGGTAATGTACTTCAACCTATCCATCCAGTCCATTCCTTCACTTTCTAACAAGCTTCCTAGACTTGGTCACAGATGCGCGCTGAGCAACATCAGCCAATAAAGCTCGTTTCAATTCTCAACTTTGCTGTAGGTGGAAATCGGATTGGATACGCAGGAATACACTTCAGAATGTTATAGTTGTATTGGCTGTTCTTTGGAAGACGTGTATTTCATTATGCAGGAATGTTTCAGACGGTATGGTGTCGAATAACATATCCATTCAATCTCTGATAACCTTCTCGTGAAGTGAACCATCTCAACATGCAAGCTAGTCTTTCTAAACTTCTCGCATATCAATCTCAAGCTCTTCCGGCTTTGGTTCTTCTTCTTGCCACCCCTCATCTAACTCCTGCTCTGGCTGCTTCTTCTCCTGCCCCCACTTCTCATCTTCCCGTGACTCCCAGACCCTTCTTCAGTTCTCTATCCACCTTTTATCCCACACATTATCTCTCAATCCTTAACTTTCCTCGGCTCTCGGCTCATACCCCCCTATCCAATCGATCGAAACCCACAATCATCAGCAATATACCGCCAAATATCTTGCAAACCACGTCTTTCAAAAGTATTTGATCTATTCTCTCCCTATACCGAAATAGAGGCCAGTTTCTTCTTCCATAAAGCTGAAGCAAGCAGGCTGCGAAATGGATTCTGGGTCCTCCAGCTATTCGACTCACCGGAAAACCCAAGCGGGGACAGCACAAGGTCTGGTACGGCCAATGGGCAGTCAGAATGGCTTTCAACCCACCTACCGAGTACCCGTTAGCCATCATAACCCACTTATGGGTGCCCCAACTCGATGAGCAGGTTCGCAGTCTAATTACTTGAAGGTTGAGTATTGCCCCTAGCTGGGAAGCTCGATTGGGATATCCGCACATGAGCCCGCAGATATAGATTTCGCTATCTTGGTGCACGGAATAGGTGCCCACTGCTTGCGAGACGTCTAAGCGTTAGCAATAGACTGAAATATAGATTGAGATTCCCCGGGGTCGTCGATGAGCTGTGGGATGTGGGTCGCTGTTTATTGAGTAGATTAGCCTAGTCAGTTATAGTTGGGAATTGGACTGGCATCGTATAAATTAGTCTAGTAGAGGTTTATTTGGAGGCTTCGTTAACTTCAGAGTTCAGACAGTTCATGTCGTAGCTTGTAACCAGGAATATAACTGTATCTAACTCTTTCCTATTCTCAGTTTTGTTCGGCGAGAAAGGAGTGGAGTTTGCCAACCCCAGCCACGAGGTCTCCAGTTTTAGAAGGACTTCTTTAGATTTGTGACACTAGGGATGATAAGTCATATTTGTGTATATAGTTAAAGACTGATACAAAGCTGTAAGGCCTTGACCGTAGGTGAGGGGTTGGAACCGAGTAGTATGTAAACGAGGAAAATATGGCAACGAGATTGCGGCCATGACCTCTAAGTAGTATGCCTGACATATTTTATTTCCAATTGAACTAGTCTGCATCACAGTCTAGACTTACTTCCATAATCGTCTGGACTGCCCTTCCTACTCATCTGCACTGAGTCACCAACCTTCCTAGTCGTTCGAACTCGCCAGTCTAGTAGCATCAACGTGTGTTTCGAAAGCATGGTTTTCGGAGGCAGAGCAGGTATCGAATCTACATTAGAATGAAATGTGGTGAAACGTGACCGGCGCCCTGTCCGATGTATTTTGGCGGCGATTTCTCCAATTGAAAAGGCGATAGATTGCTCTACAGTCTCGGAGGGAGTCAAGGCAGCATGCGCTAGTATTGTAGAAGAAGTGTTTAAAGGCACCACCACAATATTCATTCAGTTAATACCAAAGCCATTTGAGACCAGGATCAATTCGTTAGCGTATGCTTATCATTTAGGCAGGGATGATCCAGCCGTTACAGATCTTACAGTTACACTCGCTTAGATCATTCTTCCCCTTTTCGTTTCTCGGTGGAGCTCCGGGGGTGGGTTTGAGTTTGATTGGCAGGACTATAGAAAAAGCTAACCAAATTGTGGAGCCCCCTTAACAACATAGGTTATGAGATTAAGAGATGCCCGTAATGCTCCTTGGTTTTATTGACAACAAAAAGATTTCCAGAAGATAAGAGCTGCAATACACCACACTCTTATGCATGTAGCACGTGCTGTAAACGAAATGCCCATAGAAGCATAGACATATGATGCCTTTGAATGGCGTGTGATGAATTTAGGAAAAAGATGGGGAACCTTATAAGTTCCATAAGCTAACATAGGACCAAGCTCCCAAAAATAATTACCCTCCCATTCCCAGTAGACTATGAACAAAGCACCCGGGTCTCAAACAGAGACGCGTTTTACGGCTGTTCTTCGGGTGCTGTCAAATTAATAGAAAGCTTCTCTAGCCAACCTCCCCGCCCTTTCGTTATCCTTTTTCTGCACCTCGCAGAAACCCACCAAGATACCATATTCTTGCTCCAGGAGCATCATCTTCCCGTGTAAATACTTGAATGCCCTCCCGCTACATGTCTCTGTCAGTAAAACGAACAAATTGGGAATGATCAGGTGGGAACAGCGGCAGCTCTCAAGATACGACCTGAAGATCAAGAAGCCGAAAATGAAAGCCAGAGAGAGGGGAGGGAGCGCCACAGGAAAGAAAACTGGGAGACCCACTTAACCACAGGCTTCCCTCTAAAATTCCTATAACCATTCCTCGACCACTTCCAAATCCACTCTCTCATCCCCCTCGCCAAATACTGCGAATCCGTCTTCACCACCACCTGACCCAGATCCTCCCCCCCAATAATCAGCTGATGCACTCTATCTAACGCCTTAATCATAGCAAACAATTCCGCATACTGACTCGTCTGCGGACTTGGAAATGGAACTATCCCATCGTTTACCCGTCAAGATAGAGCTCGAGTTGTCAAATGAATCAGACCACCGGGATGTAATTAAAGGTCGTTGAGAGTGCCGTGGTAATCAGAACTTGCTCGAAGAAATGAAGTCCGAATTTACGCGACGAAGCCGTTTGTACCCCCTGTGCATGACAGAGATGTCCCTCAACTCCTGCCGGGAACCCCAATGCTCTATGATATACCCAATGGCCTTTAAGTCATGATAATATGAACAGATGAGTGTTCGAGAATCAATGGCTGTGTTTCCGGCATTCATGTCTGTCTCCCTTTCCTTGGTCGGTATGTTGGCCCGTGCGCACATATCCCACGGAGTGGGAGCCGACCGCAACACTAGCGGACTTTCAAATCGAAGGGCCCAGAAGGATACTTTAGTAATGATTTGGTCACTATGCCGTTCCTTCATCAATTCCGGCTTAACTAGGACATGTCTCTAATACGCATAGGCTGCTCTGCATGCATGACGTGCCCTGAGGCCCAGAGCACGCATGATTTGCAGCAAGGAGAGGTGATTCTGGCAGCACTGGGCGGCGAAACATCTAAAGATTTGATCGAACCCTATAGACTAGACATCAGTAGCTTCACAGTGCTTGATACTAGCTATCCCGCCGGCCGAGAACCCTCTTGTAGAGATGTAAGTGGCTTGGTCTGTCTAGAATTCGATAGAAAGCTTGGCGTAATATTACACCGAGGAAGCAAGTAGTATAAAACGCAGATATGGAGAAGAAGTCTCCTTAGCCTGCCTCCTCTCAAGATATCCCAAACTCTTGGCCCGGAATACCTTCCCAGTTAATTATGGATCATATCATTCTACATGTTACACAGTGATAGTTCACCACAAATCAAGAAAAAAATAGCACATCTGGACATTGCGAGGAAAAGTTCAAAGCTGCCCAAAAGCTTCTCTAAGACTTTCTTGAAGGCGGGGATGAGCTCGGAGCATCTATAAAAGTCAACCTTGACGGGCAAAACGTCGTGGATATCTAGGGTGGATATACCGACGAGCTCAAGATCAAGCCCTGGCAGCGCAACACCATCGTAATCGTCAACTCCACGACCAAAGCCATCACGGCTCTTGCAGCTCTCATGCTAATCGACTGTGGCCTTCTCGGCAATACAGCAAAGTCTCTCAATACTAGCCCGAATTTGCAACCAATGGAAAAGAAGATATCGAGATCCAACACATCTTATCGCACACATCTGGACTCACGGGCTGGGATGAAAAAGTCACTATTGACAATATATGCAACTTCGGCGAAAGCGCCGCAAAGCTAGTCAAGCAGGTTCCATGGTGGATACCGGGCTCGGCATCTGGATACCATGCTTTCACTTATGGTTTTCTCGTTGGCAAACTTGTTCGCCTAACTATTGGAAAGACGCTGAAGCAATTTGTCGCCGAAGAAATCGCAGGGCCTCTGAACGCTGATTTCCAGATCGGCGCAGTGGAAAAAGTCTGACCACGCATCGCAAAGCTCGTCTCAGCACGAGCAAGTGAGCCTCCCAGTATGAAAGTTGGACGGCTAGGAGCAAAAGTATTTGGGAATCCTCCGATGGGGAGTGGATTTTCAGAAACACCGCAGTGGAGAAAACC
This sequence comes from Clarireedia sp. CPB17, assembly GCA_002242865.1. Taxonomy (NCBI): domain Eukaryota; kingdom Fungi; phylum Ascomycota; class Leotiomycetes; order Helotiales; family Rutstroemiaceae; genus Clarireedia; species Clarireedia sp. CPB17. Next base: position 13,249 of record LLKJ01000807.1, on the reverse strand, counting down.
GAGATTGGATCTGGGAATGGTCACGGGAATGCGAATGGAATAGAACGTATACTCTCAGCCATCTCGCTCGGCGGTGTAGTTGATGGGAAGAAGAAGTTGTCGTCTGAGACTATCGATTTTATTTTCAAGGAGCAGTCGAATGGAGAGGATCTGGTGATTGGGGAGACATTGCGATTTGGGATTGGGTATGGACTGACGGGGAAGAATACTAGCTTAATTGGGTGTCTGAAGGCCGTGTTTGCTTATGGGGCGGGTACGGTGGGTCGATCATCGCTATGGATCTTGATCGTCGCTTGACTATCTCGTATACTATGAACAAGTTAAGTCATGTTGGAATAGGCTGAGAGCGACCGAAAGCATAGGTGAAGGCTATCTATTCAGCCCTCGGGGGTGACTTGGATGGAAATCGGACTTGAGATTCCCAGTACTGTGCAAGTAAGAAGATGACATTGGAGGAAATAATTGTTTCTCATTCGGCCAATCATTAAAGGCTACAGCAAAATCTTGTCCCAACCATTTCACCGGCACATGCAATGCCTAAAACATGTAATACAATCCAAACAGCCAGTTCCCACACCCGAACGTCATTTACTTTGATTTGGCGACCTTCCTCTTCTTCTCCTTCTTGCCTTCCTTTTTGCTAGTATCTACGGTAGCTTCTGTCACCTCCTTGCTCGTTTCCGCTTTACTTGCATCTCCATTGGTTGTCTCTGTCTTCTTCTCCGCCTTCGTCTTGTTTGCCGTGCTCGCCTCTCCATTAGTTGTCTCTGTCTTCTTTTCCGCCTTCTTCTTGTCTGCCTTTGGATTGATACCCTTCTTTTTCAACGTGTTCTTTCTGGCCTTCTCCATGTATTGGTCATCTTCATTTTCATCCCATCCGCCAAAGCCATCTTCTTCATCCTCGTCTGTGTCCTTGATTGGTGCTTTGTCGATGTCCAGCTCGCTTAGTTCCTTCTCGACTCCCTTGTCCCCTGGCTTGCTCGTAGGCGAAGGACCTGTCTTCTTGAACTTTGAGACGAAGAAACCGTCCACGTTGTAAGCGTGAGGGTAGTATCTCCTCGTCATCTTCATGTTTTTGTCGAAGTTTTTACCCATATACGAGGTGAACCCCTCCTTACCAAAAGCCAGACCGGTTTCAACGAGTTTGACATTTGGCCTCTTGTTGAGTACGTATTGTACGACTTGTTCGTTCTCTTCCACTGTGACACTACACGTTGAGTAGACAACATAACCACCTGTCTTGCTTGCGTGATCAACAGAGTCGATTGCCGAGAGTAGAAGCTGTTTTTGTAAATGTGGGAGCATGAGGAAATCTCTCTCGGTCTTGTTGGTCTTAACACTGGCATCCTTGGCGATAACTCCTGTTCCTGAACATGGTGCATCGAGCAATACACGATCGAATCCTCCAATGACTTTAGGAAATTCTCTGGCATCGTAATTGCAAACAATTACGTTCTTCGCGCCTAGACGATGGATATTACCAATCAGACCCTTAGCACGAGACTTGTTGCTATCGTTGGCGAAGATGCAACCGGTGTTCTTCATCAATGCAGCAATGTGAGTGGTCTTTCCTCCAGGAGCAGATGCCATATCCAGAACTCTTTCGTTTTCTTGGGGTGCCAGAGCCATGACGGGAAGGAAAGATGAGGCGGCTTGGAGGATGTAGTGACCTGCGAGATATTCTGGGGTTGCACCAAGTGGCACAGCACTTTCGAAAATCTGGAGACCAACCTTAGACCATTTGCCGACGGGCTCTAGAACTACCCCGCGGTTGATCAATGCCTGCGCAAGGTCTCTCCGATGTGTACGTAAGGTGTTCGTACGAATGACGACAGGCCGTGGCGTTTCGTTGGCTTCAAAGAAAGCATAGGCCTCCTTTGGTGGGAACAAATTGAAAAGCTTCTCTGCCAGAAACTGCGAGTAACCGTAGTATGCGCATATGTCCTTGATCAATTGAGCCGTATACTCGGCTCTTGAGCGGCCCTCCTCTGAAAGATTCGAGAAGTCATCGAGCACTCGAATGGTATCATTGATACGAGTTCGTAACAACTGCAAGTCTGGTGCCAAAAGAGCATTGGATTTGACCCCTTCACCTTCTTCGTCGCTATCCTCCAAAATATGTGGTCTGTCGCCCGCAATATTCGTCTGCATGGCAGCTTCTTCCAATTCAGCTTGTGCCTCAGCCGCTTCCTCTGCCATTTGATCGTCTAATTTCCTTGACAGACCCGCGATATTCGCAGCAGTCAATTTCTCTTCCGCATCGGATTCGTCCTCATCCTCCGAGAACATAGCCTTGTGGTGATCGTCCCCCGAGTCATACACATCACTTCCGCTTTCCGACCCCAAGAAATCGTCCGGTAATCCCTTGCCTTCCTCATCATCAGAGTCCTCTAGATCATCAAATTCGTCGTTCATCAAATCGGCTGCATCTGAGTCGTCGTCCATTTCCTCGTCAGACATTGGCAACGGCACAACTTCAGCCTTTTTCGACTTCTTTGCAGATGGTTTTGGCGTTGGTACGCTGTTGGTAAACTTCCCTTTTGTCGCATTCTGCGCCGCTGAGTTTTTCTTGCCATTGGTTGTGCCATTGGTTGTTCCGTTGGTCTTTTTCTCTGATGTTCTTCGTTTTTTCGAGCTCGCATACTGCAAAGATTCGGCCCTGGATTCTGCCACTGACATTCCAGCTTTGCGCTTGAGGTTCGTGAAATGTGCCTCATCGAGGGGCTCAGGCATGCCCTGTTTCTTCATACGTCTTCCCACACCCATTTTGAATGATCGTGCAAGAATTGGATGTTTGAAAATTAAGACTAGAATTTGAGGTTTTGCGGATGCGACTTTGGAACTTTTTTCTCAGACGAACATAATTTTCTTGACGATAAGGTTTAGCGTCTTCCAGGCCTATCAGCTCGGGCGCCGTTTCTCCGATGCCAAGACTTTTGGCATCAAGCATCGTCAGTGTTCGTTTTCAACAGCGACGAGCCAAAACACCATCATATTTCACCAAACCCTCCAGAAGCAGTCAATCAAAATGACCGAGCTTACCTTCGCGAGGTCTTTCCTTCAGACCCTCGAGTCCAGACCCACGAAAATCTCCGCCGATCATGTCCAAGATCCAAGGAACTATCCTTCGAGAGGGGCAGTATGGTTCCCCTCATTGTACTTTATGTAGTCGCACACTAACGGTTGTATCAGGTTATCCTCCCAAGGATGCCCAAACCCTTCGCGAAACGCCAGAAGTTAGCGCCCGGCCAAGAACGCAGTATATCTGTACTTCTAAAATCTCAGCGAAACCCACCCCTCGATGTTACATTGTCCGCACTTTCACCAAACACTTCCATCGTGAATATAAAGGAATCTTTATCAGAAAAAGAAGGCATTGCAGTGGAAAAACTCAGGCTATTGTATAAGAAGAAACCAGTCGGCGATGCGAAGGTATTAAAAGAAGTCATTGGTGAAGAGGATACAGAAGCCGAATTCAGTGTTATGGTGATGGGTGGAGCTGCATCCGTCAAGAAACCTGAGAGCCCCGAGAAAGAGACAGAAGCTCCTGTTGCGCAGGGACCAAGCGGCGCAGAAGTTCTTGCAGGAGTGGAGTTCTGGGATGACTTGAGGGGATATCTGGTGCAAAGACTTAGGGATGAGGAACAGGCTAATAAAGTGTTTGGTGTTTTCAAAAAGGCCTGGGAGGAAGCTAGCCAATAATTCTAATATTTATAATATCATGAAAGGTTATAGCCAGAATTCGGAGACACGGTTTGGCTGAAAAGCTTCGCAAGAACCAAACAATACCCAGAAAGAAATGGTTGTCAAAGTTGCTTTTGATATCTTCATATGTTCGTCACGCGAAATTGCCTGATCTGTCTGCAGAAGAATAAACTCGCCTCCTTTCATATCATCGTAGGTAAATGAGCACCCAATGAAAAACGTTCCTCCCCATCCGTCGATCCCAAAAATCACGAAAGGTGTCCGCACGCATTTATTTGGGGGCAGCTTTTCCCTTGCTGACTGCCTTCAATACCTCATTCTCCTCCAGGTCCGATGCATCATTGACTTGAAGATCGTCGGTAGAAACTCCGGTCAAAACGCGTTTAAGAGCCTCCTTGGTAGAGGAATAGATCATTTTAGGCTTATAACTTGTTAGCAAGGGTGCGAGGAATGGGAGCACAGGTTCTTATATACCCAAGGAGTGGCGTCATCTGGAGACCACGAAATGAAAGTGAGCTTCCCTCTAAAATTCTTATCAGTATCTTATCGTTATGAACTCATGTTCAAGCAATTACCTGGTTCCTTCTCCGCTGGCGGTTTCCCACTCGAAGTCATATACTGCGTACCGAGGTCCTGGGCCCATGACCCCCTATAGCTGCGCGTTAGCTTGTGCCTTGCGTCAAATGTAAGAACACTTATACCTTCTTGTTGGGGTGTTGGGCGTTTATTAGGTGCTCGCGGAACTGCTCCCAATCTGCGTCTTCGCTTGATTTCTCGACAACGACCTCTGTGCCTTCATTGTTGATTTTGAAAACAATCCACTTGATCTTCTTTTCAACTCTCATCGCCTCCGTCAGACTGATACATTCCGGGCTGATGGAGATACTGTAGAAGCACGTCAATATCGAATACGATGAGATTGTATATAAGGCTCGTCGTAAAGGGCGGAAGTGCCAACAATAGCATCGACAATAGTGGGGCGGAGGCAGTGGGGGATACTGACCCTGAGGAAGCCTATTGTTTTGAGAAAGATTAGCAAAGGTTTACTGTGGTGGATGATACATTGGAGAAGACTTACCATGGTCTACGACTGTTTCTATGCGACGACTTGAATGATGAGATCTGCGAGGTAGAAGCCGGTCAGCGAACACTCAAACCACCTTGACTGCTGCAGACAGATAATCCCATTCAAGGATATTGACTCGAGCATATAACGAATGAATGTGAACCCACAATAGCTTCTCCAAGAATATTTAATGCCCAAAGCCACACAGTTAGTTGTGCTTTTCGGTTTGAAGAGCGAGAAAGAAGAAGGCGACGGTGTTCGGGTGAATGTTTATCTTTCAGTGTTTGGATTTTGCGAACGGTTGTGGAAGCAGCTGGTGGGGTGGTGTGATCACATGAGAAAGGCGCTAACGCTTACTCTACCCCTGTTCAGACGACCAACAACTTTGGGCAGGCGACAGGCGAATATTGTTCTCCCCCCTTGAATGGAGCCTTGAGGCTGTGGCTGTGAATGCGAGGTAGGTTTGCAATCTGATGAGACTGTCGTCGTGGATACGAATCCGGTTCAGCTAGTTGCGAATCTTGGAATCCCTTCTAAACTGAGTACTTGCGATAGATAGCCCACGTAATGCTAAGAAGAAAGCTTTTTGTCGTCGTAAGCAAGGTGACATTGACATCTAGGCACACAACCAGACTGAAGGCAGACAGATAATCTAGAATGGTTTGCAATATGATCCTACAACAAGAATGCTGGATTTGGCTCGCTCATACATTTAATGCTTTTTTTAGTACTTATTTTGAAATCGTTAATTTACATGATCATATCCTCTCGAAACGTCATTTCGCTCCACCATGCTATGCTATCTATGTATGAAGCCTCAGATCGAAGGGATTGAGCGGGGTTGTTATACAACATTATGTCCGGTACCAAATAGCCCTGAACTACAGTTCCAGGCAGAAGAGGCTCAGACGGGTATTTTTTTTGTTTCATCTATTAAACATTTTTTACATCATTCCTAAAGATTGTTAGCAAGAAAGGGTAATAATGGACATGAGTAAAGAATACTAACCACCCATACCGCCCATGCCTCCCATGCCTCCCATGCCACCAGCTGGTGGACCCTTCTCTTCAGGTGCCTCAACGATGGCGACTTCAGTAGTACCTAATAATGAGGCAACACCACTTGCGTCTACCAATCCAGTGCGGACAACTTTGAATGGATCGACAATACCAGCAGCAATCATGTCAACATATTCGCCGGTCGCGCTGTTGTATCCCTTGTTGAAATCGCTTCCATAGTCGTCCATGAGCTTGCCAACAACCACTGATCCTTCTGTACCAGCGTTTTCAACAATGGTGCGTGCTGGTCGGGTGATGGCGCTCTTGATAATGTTCACACCAAGTTGTTGGTCGAAGTTAGCCGTTTTGATTCCATTCAAAGCTTGGCCAGCAGCCTTGAGAAGGGCGGTTCCTCCACCTGGTAGGATACCCTCCTCGACGGCAGCTCGCGTAGCATTGAGGGCATCAACGAATCTGTCCTTCTTCTCACCAACCTCTACTTCGGAAGCACCTCCAACTTTGATGACTGCAACACCACCAGAAAGTTTAGCTAGACGTTCTTGAAGCTTTTCCTTCTCGTAATCAGACGTGGTAGGATCGTTCATGACACCTCGAATTTGTTCGCATCTTTGCGCAATTGCATCTTTGCTACCTTCACCGTTTAAGATGATAGTGTCTTCCTTGGTGATGGTGATGGAGCCAGTGGTACCAAGCATGTCTGGTGTAGCTTTCTCAAGTTTGATATCAAGTTCGTCAGTGAAAACGGTGGCGTTGGTAAGGATGCCAAGATCGCCAAGGATAGACTTTCTGTTGTCACCAAAGCCAGGAGCCTTAACAGCTGCAACTTGAAGTTGACCACGGAGCTTGTTCAAGATGCACACAGCCAGGGCCTCACCGTCAATATCTTCAGCAATGATGACCAGAGGACGACGAAGTTGAGTGGAAGCCTCGAGTGCTGGGATGATATCTTGCACATTGGAAATCTTCTTCTCAGACAAAAGAATCAATGGCTTCTCAAACTCGACCTTTTGTGACTTGGTGTCTGTGATGAAATATGGGGAGACATATCCACGGTCAAATCGCATACCCTCTGTAACATCGAGCTCGTCGTCCATGGTCTTTCCCTCCTTGACTGTGATGACACCTTCCTTTCCGACCTTCTCCATGGCACTGGCGATAAGTTTACCAATGTGCGTATCACCGTTGGCACTGATAGTTGCAACTTGGGCGATTTCTTCGCTAGTTGTGATATCGCGCTTATTCTTTTGCAAGAATTCCACCACGGCATCAACCGCAGCTTGTGTACCTCTTCGCAGGTCCATCGGGTTGCATCCTGCGGCAACATTCTTGACTGTTTCGGAGAAGATCGCTTTGGCAAGAACGGTGGCAGTCGTAGTTCCATCACCAGCGGTTTCGTTCGTTTTCGATGCGACATCTTGAATCAGGCGGGCACCGAGGTTCTCAAACTTATCTTTGAGCGTGATCGCTCTCGCAACAGTCACACCATCTATGATGTCGTGTCAGAGGAGTCGAAAGCGGGGATAAAATGGTTACATACCTTTGGTGATCTTGGGGGAACCGTATGCCGACTCAATGAGAACATTTCGACCCTTTGGTCCCAGAGTTGTGGCGACTGCCTTTGCCAAAGTCTCAACACCAGCCAAAAGTGCTGCTCTGGCCTCAACACCGAATTTGAGCTCCTAATGGTTGAAGCACTGATTAGCAAAAGTTTTCGGTGACTCTGCAAGAGAGACGCGGTGTATAGATTGTAGAACAGCTTCCTCATACCTTGTGGGCAAATCTCAATTGCTGGGAATTGAAGGGACGAAGTTTTGAAGCTCTTGAACCGGAGAGCACCGAAGCTCGGGCTCCAGAACTTAACGCACGCTGCATTTTAGCTGTATTCAATTAAGAACGCTGAAAATGAGAACTGGTAAAGTCGAGATGGAGATTGAAAAGTGCAGAAGTAAGAATTTTCGTTGCGTGGAAGAGAATGTAAACGGAAGACTGGAACTTTTACCTCCAAATATTTTTTTCTGGGTCTATCCGGGGAAATCATCCATCCATCGAATCTGCGAGAATCATTACATAGGTGGACGGAAGTTTCCGGATAGCCGAGGCGGGGCGTTTTCCGCCTTCACGACACGACGACTTTTCACGACAATCTCAAAGCTCAATATGATAGTGACAACGTTGGGAAGATCCAATAAGCACAGGGACGCTCCCGGAGCGATGATAACTACTCAACCATGTTCATGCCGTCCGCATTGAGCGGCTGCCATCATGTTCCGGTAGTGAGTGAGGGGTAAAGGGGGGTTGGGATTCAGCGTCAAGCTGCCATTCAGATACAGGTACTTCCAGCTTTACATTACTTATACACACTTCATTAGATAGATGACATTGGTGGGTGACTTTGGCTGGTTGGGAGCTGAGGATGTTAAGTGCATTGTAAATTTGTGGCAAGTATCAGTTGTCTTTCTATCTGCCTCTTCACGCCACCCTCGACCATTGCAGTAATGTGTCATTTTAGGGGTACTACTCAAGGAGTGTAGCTGTAACGCGCCCTACTTTGTATAATAAATCTTCTGGAATTGAAAATCATTTACTGTTTTATATCCAAGTCACTTGCCTTAGTTAGCTGAGTCTGCATCGCCATCGACTCTTTCAATGAGCGTGCACTAAGACTTGTTGGTGAGCCACAGCGGCATTGTGAAAGGTTCACTGAGCATTTGGGCATAGTATCGGACGAGAGCATATCGAACAATAATAGGATCGTTCTGCCCTATTATCCCCGAGCTTCCTCCATCCGTCTCTGTCCCGCGCAAGTAATGCATAACTCGGGTCGGTCCACTTGATGAGGTTATAAACTAGTCCTTGTCTGTACTCTAAGAATTAAATAACACAAAGGCTCACTTCTGATCAATAGTTGCGAGTAAGTAAGTTCTTGAAAGCTATACTGCTGCCATAAGTAAGGCGTGACTTCTACTTTGGTTATGAGGAGATGGTGTATTACCTTGATCAAAGACGAGATTGTTTGGCTGTTTAGATACGTAGTGTTACTCTAGTTACTCTACAGATGTGGTTCAAAGAGAAGGTATACCGACTGTCCAGGCAACAACCGCGGCAGGCGTGGGCATGAGTTGGAAAGAATTCCCATTCGCTGTATCTTTTTCTTGAAATGTATGGGTTACTAGTCTCTCTACCATACAACTTGTACTGCCTTGCTAGATAAGTTCGTGTTACTGCCAACACGGAAGACGCTGGGGATTAAGTTTGAGTAAAATGCGAACACACAATAATCAGATTACCAGACACGAGTCACACGATGGAGCAAACGGCAAGCCAATGAGTGTTGGGGGAATACGAGTTTCGTGGAGGAACAACCATTGGTGTTCCGACTTACGCATTGCATCTCAGCAAGCTCTACTTCTCGTATTATTTTTAAATACGATTCATCCCGATGGCTAGTTCAAGAGGAAAAATGGAGGCAAAGAAGATCTAAACAGCGCACAGCCACCCACTATTCTCTCACATGCCAACCTGAGATTTGGACCCGCATTCCTCCATTGCTAAACAAAGTTTCACGCGTTATTGCGCATTTTCGCCTATTAAAAGGTTACGACCGAGTCAGAGGTTGTACTCTGTTGTTGTGAACTCAAAATCATCATGCAACTCAAGAAAAAGCTGGCAAACGAGATCTGAGAGGGAACTTAGGAATACAAAGCTTTTTATTAGTCGACTAGTAGTAGATTTCTAGATTTCTATTGTATTCGAACGAAGATTTTGCAGTTGAGATTGTCTAATCTCAAAACTTTCACTTTCCGTGGCAAATTTGTGGGCCAGGAGTGAGTCCATGCAATTGAAGATGTCCAAGGCTCCAAGAGAGAGAGAGAGAGATATATATTTCGCCTTTAGTGTGCGCAACCTTAGAAGATATAGAGTAGATGCCTGCGTGAGTTCCTTTGACTGTCATACGTCGGCTTCCTTTGTTGATTGGTCGTGCTTGGCCATCGGAAGTGAAAGAACCTCCTCTCCTGGCCAACTACTCCGCGGCAGACCACTCTCACAGCTCTTTCGGCCTTGGCACCCCTCAATAGACGGTGAATGAGACGGCTTGGGATTATCTAGTTGAACTAGTTCAAGTATCCACAGGAGACAAAGTGATTCTTTCCTAGGAGTATGACTCGAAAGCGTATTATCGGCCCACTCAGGCTTAGATATGAGCACTTGATGGCGCCACTTTGACCTATCAAGGTACGCCCTCCTCCTCCTTCACTCTGTTGCTCCAATCAGATCCATCAGCTGATGGCCATATGACGCTTATCCAGTCTCTTAAACGGTATCTCTATACGAAAGCCCTAGCCGAGATTGAGCAAGCTCTTGAATAACTAACCCTGCGCTCGCTTGTACAGAAGACTATATAGGTGCTTCGATCTTCGATTTATTCTTGAATTCGGCGGAAACAGAAGGTGATGAACTTGTATCCTCCAGGTCGTCACTTCTGCTTAGATCTCCTTTCATCATCTCTTTGAACATCTTGAAGTTGAAAGAATCCTCACTTTAACCATCTGGGGTGGCTTTGTTCTCATGTTTCTATCTTTTCTTCGACGAGATGACCTCAAACACAACAAAGACTTCGTTTCAACCATCAACAATGTCTCTTAGACATCCATCAATAACAGTGATTGCGATAAAATCTGCAAGATGCTTTTAGCTACTGCAGAAGCGTTACGGTTTACGGGCATTATGAAAGAAGAGTAAATACTGTGAGTCAACTACGCATCTAGGCCCCTCCTCCAACCTGCGAAAGCTAATTGCAGATGCTGCTCAAGCCCTTGTTGATCGATCTATCTTCGTGAGCGTTCTTCAGAGCGTCACTAATTCATGAAGCAAAATCAAAGTAAGCATCTTCCTTATTCTTCTTTCCTTTCTTCTTTGCCTTCTATCGATCTCAGATGAGGCTCATCTTGACGTCGCGTCGGCAACACAAGCAGCACTAAACTTTTCATCACACAGGTGACAGGTGGCATCACACAGGTAACTTCGAGGTACTCCAAACTTCTAATGGAAGCCGCATGAATTAATTAAACGAAAGTAAATTCTATCTCTCTTATAATATTTTTCTCATCTTATTGCTATAGCTAATCAAGAATCCTCAACCAGGAGCTCCTAGAGCTGAAAACTTTTCGCTCCCAAAATCCTTCGAAGCTCCAACAACTACGCAACATCTACACTTGAATCATGAAAGAGAAACACTGGTTGTCTAGTTCAGAAATAAGCGGTATTATCATGGTTCTATGTGCTTCCTGGCTGTTAGTTCTTCTATTGCTACCCGTTCTTTGACCTCACTAACTCTTCGCCCACAAAGCACACAGATTGAATAACATTTACAATTGAGATGAGCCATGGCTTATCGCGAAACCTTGGCCCAGTATGGAGTGTTGATCCTTCGAACGGGACAGCTCTATCACAGAGGCAAAACACTACCTCTTCCTCGAGCACCCCGGACCGCACGCGGTTGCACCGGCACCTACTTCATTTCTCAAAAACCTTTGTTTACAACACTGCGACCGAGCGCTCTCTGACTGAGAATTTCTTATCCACGATAAACATCACATCTTAGCATTGGTGCTTTGCGCTCCGATATGGAACTTCAATTCTGTCTAGTGCCTTAGCAGCTGTTCTTCCGTCAAGGTGACGAAGAGCCACCATAAAGCATTCACACAAGTGACACAGCGTGCCTTGTCTACCATGCTATAACCAGGTTCCTCTTGAGAAGTCTCTAGGCATCACTTGGGCGACAACTTCTTTGGGTTCTTCAACCTTAGTTAAGACAACTATATTTACAAGCTCAAGCTCCACATTACCGAGTTCATCAACTTGCACGTTGCTTCGCAGACTTGAACTAAGTCCACGATTTCTGCAAGCACGATGAGAATCAGATCTTCCATCCTGGTGCACTGGCTTACCTCACGGGAGTTCTATCTGCTCTATTGCTCAGCGACTACCTCTTCGCAAGCAACTACCTCTTTGCCAGAAGGCACACCATCAAGCAAGAGACATCATCCAGCAAGCCCTACCGTCCACCAAGGTCTAGTGTCCAGCAACTACTCTTCCCTCAGAGGTGACGAAGAGCACATCATCAAGACCAAACACAATACCATATCACTGTGTCGCACGCAGACATCGTACAGCTCAAAGCACGATGAGATCCCACCTACTGTCCGCTGCACTTGCCATAGCGTCGCACTAATTTGGCGTGCATCACCACTATACTCCCTCATTGAGTGTTACATACTGCGAGAGTGTTGAGCGCACTTGCGGCTCGTTTACATTCTTAACACTATAATAAATTTCGAAGGAACATTAAATTGCATCTTCATTGGCAGGGCGTACATCACCACCATACTCTTCTACTGAGCATTTCTGCTGCGCGAGCACTGAGCGCACTTGCGACTATGTTACATCTTGACACCACAACAAGGCTCGAAAGAACATTACATTGTATTACAATACATCTTCGTCTTTATTGGCAGTTATTGCTGGTGCACATACGACGGCTTCGAACACGGGCAATAATTATCTTCTGCCTCCGTCTATGTTCACGACACTCAAGCTACTGAGAAGCACGACATTAAACTATTCATCTGTGCTTGGCCGATGATCCGCAAAATCCCTGCTCACGATCGCAAGAGATGAGTGACCTTGAGGGTAAGATAAGAGTGGCACTTACTTCTAGTTGCTTCGCCAATCTTCCTCCACATCCGCATTCTGGAACTGGTCTGTCTTGCAGGCATTTTTGCTTTCCCGTTCTTGTCTCACACAATATGGCACAACAATTTCGGTGGTCTGTTCTTCTCACTGGGCAGCTACCTACAGATGAGGTTCCAGTGCCTCCGTCTTTCTGGCCTAGCTGCGCCAATGATCGACTCGCCGTTTCTTGAGGTTTCGTCGACAACTCCAACAACTCCCGCGATTCGCTTTTGCAAAGAACCCTGCGACCACTGGTCGAACAACTATAGTAGTGAGAAGGAAACGAGAAATTGTGCGGTGTCTTTTCCTAGTAAGTAATCACAGAAGAAGTCCTAGCACCATAACTTTCAGACATCCTCCCTGAATTAATATTCATCATTTCTTCGCCGAACCACAAAGGGCTTCGTTCAATATGCTGACCAAGGTGAAAAATGAAAAGACAGATTATCGAAGATAAAGTGCGCAAGAAGTGAAATAACGGGACTCAAGGGCCGCCCAACTAGAATCGCGTCGTGATACAAGAAGCAAATGAAAATGCGCAAAGGTTTTTGTCTTCTGGAAGAAGCGTACAACTTACGAGAACCAGGCGGTGATGACCGCAAGCTCCCATTCAACTAACTGGTGATGACCGAGTTGAGGAATCTCTTCGTGAACTCCTGTCTGCTGATGGTGACTTGCACGCATCGCCGGGGGCGGATGCGGGAGGTGCGTGAAAGAGGGGAGGGG
>LLKJ01000806.1:0-66919 GCA_002242865.1 Clarireedia sp. CPB17 | reverse complement strand
CAATTTAGCCAATCAAAACTTGCTCATCGCAGGGTCACATCCACCTCACCTCGAATGCAACAAATAATATCCAATTGTCAACCACCAATTCTGCACGCAATGCACTCCCACCCCACTACCACCCCCCCCCGCTACCATCGCATTAACCTTCCTAACCGAGTCTCTACTGAGATCAGATCTTACCATTTCCACTTACAAGACCCAAGACCTTGACGGACGGACCCTCAATAATGATTCGACTCTTTCTTCGGGCTTTTTTCGAAATTTCCATCTCCATCTCCATCGACATCTACAACATCGACAACATCTAGAGCGGTGAATGCTACTCGGAACCATCGTGCCTTCACCCAGTCGAAAGTAGGAGAAGACGACGAAAGCGGCCCATCCTTTGCTATTCATAGCTTACCATCAGCTCGGCTTACCTAGAATTGCGTTTCCCATTACTTCGGGCGGGATCCTTGATTGCTAATTCATCTGTCGGCCTAACAATTGGAAGGATTGCAAACCATTCAGTGCTAAGCCTGTCAGCTATTGCCTTTCCGTCCCTCCCAATCCATCTTTCCGCTCCCATCGCGGATGCGCATGTGCTCGCGATTACGGACCATAACCAGCCTCGAGGCCAAGTGTCTTGAACATCATTCTCTGCGCTTCGGACCACGGTGAATACTCTTTCAATTACTCGAGCGGACTGGAAACTCATCTCGTTCATCCTCCCTCTGCGGACGTTCCTATCATCACTAAGATGCCTTTGATCAATGGACTTAAGATGGCCTGGTATGTTTTGTCGCCTGTAGTGTTTATGTTTTAGTCGCGGGTATTTGGGAAACCTTTATGAGAGGAGCATCTACTCAGGACGAAGTGAAGCTGACAATTGCACAGTGAGCCATGTATTAGAGGTCACAGATCAACGAAATGTACGCACGCGAATGAAAGGTTGATGGTACCAGTGAGGAAACCGGGAAGACCATTGAGCGCATGTCCTCACCCAAAAGATCAACCATGCGGATGTGGAAGTGTTACAGCGGCTATTCCAAGGAAGCAAGCATGCCATTGCGGTACCGATACACCTGTCTCGACCCCTCCTTCGATGCCCCAACGAGCGAATTCGACACCCGACGCGGCCTCTCCTACCCAGCTTTCATTCAAAGTACAAAAGACGACATCGAGACCACAGTCAAGCAGGAAGCAATCATTTGATCCTGCGAATTTGGAGAGGATGGATTTGAACCAGGTCAATATAGTGCCGTTCGATCAACATGCGCAAAGGATACAGATGATTCCACCACCAGCATATCAAATGTCGAGCCCGCCTCAATCGTATGGCTTTACGCCTCAATATCCAATTATGCCACAGCAATTCGGTGGGATTCCAAATATTCCCTTACAGCATCCACAGATGCACAATCTAGGAGAAATCAAAACAACTGGGTTTGCAAATGGACATGGTGGGTTGGATCAAGTGGTAGAAAGTCCACTTGAAACACCGACTGAGTTCAAGAATGGACAAATTACTCCAAAGATGAATGGTGGTTCTTGTTGTACTCCCGCGGTGCAGGAAAGCCCACCCAATTTTAACAGTGGCGCATCGGTGTCTTCGTGCTGTGCCCCCAAGCAGAAAGGTCATAGCCATACCCCATCGAATGGCAGCTCGATTTCTGAACCACTACCACAACAGTCTTTATCGAAATCTGGGGGCTGTTGTTCATCTAAGAAGAACCAACCATTAATGCCAAAGCCGATGCCGAATCAGATCAATCTTCAAAATGGGTTTGCCATGAATTCTTTCTCACAATTCCCAGCAACTGTATTTACATATCCTCCAACATATGGATCATATCAAAATCCACTTCATCCATCAGCTTGGGCCCAAGGGGTACGCGATATGAGTTTTGCTCAACAACCTATTCCCACAGCCCCTCTAGCCTTCGATCCGAATGCGGCTCCAATTCCAGAAAATCTCGAAACAATACATACTTGTGGTTGTGGCGATGGATGTCAATGTATTGGCTGCGCAGCACACCCGTACAATGATGCTACACAAGATTACGTCCGTTCGGCTTGGGCATCAATGCAACTCGACCACTCCGATGCGTATCCCAATGGAAATGCTACCCCCTTACCACTACAGGCGCAAGATATCAAGGAGAACCCCACATCTCCTCCGCCTGCGACACCCTCAAGTACTGCTTCTGGTAATGCAGATGAACAGACCTTGTCCGCTTCCGATTTCTTCTTCGTTAATTATCCCTTTTCGTCAGTAGAGGGTTGCGGTGGGGATACTCAAAGTTGTCCTTGTGGAGATGATTGCGAATGTATAGGTTGCACAATCCACCGTGGACCGGAAATTCCTTGTCCGGGTGAGAAGGATACGTGTCCGTGTGGTGATGATTGTGCATGTATTGGTTGTTCTATACATAATCTTGGGGTGGTTTTGTGATATGTTGGAATGGGAAGGTCATATGAACGGAGTTTTTGGGCTGGGAAAAAGCTGATTTATGATAGCTGCAATGTTTTGATGTTTATAGGATTTTGATACCCTTTCTTTGTATGAGAGTGTATGTAAAGTAAGATGAGGAATGGGCTTCCAGCGGAGGGTTGGGGCTGGGGAAATGCGGGGTAACAAAATGAGGGTTAGCAATATGAAGCTATTGAAACCCCCAACTCTCAAAGTTGCACATCTTGTATTGTATCTCGTGGGTGGTATCGCTACTTTTGTGTTGGTTGGTCGTCGGATGCGCTCGGTATGTGGGGTAGGACATATCCGGGGGGATTCGCGATTACGTCTGTACCTGCGGTAGCGGGGTCCACCAATATACATGATTTGCTGGCAACGTCACAACTACTCTACGAAAAATGAAGTCACAGCATTAATGACCGGAAGTACCAGATTCACTCCACCCAAAGCTCAAGCATTATGTGAAGTTGTTCATACAATTCATTCTGCAATTCATGCGTCACGCATTTTGCTAACTATTCGGTGTTGCAAGAAGCTTGCAGCTCCCGTCTCCATACGTCGCTTTCTAGGAGTCCAACATCAAGTCATGTCATGTCATCATTACGCAACGGAAAATCCCCATACACCTCACTCCATCTAAGAAGAACCACCACCAGATGCATGTCCGCCCTTCCTTCCCGCCTCTCTCGCCTTCTCGCTGCCGGGCTCGAAAGAACCGCTCGAGGCCTTTCCGCCCTTTGATGCGATTTCCCGCTACCCATAATTTAGCACAAAGACTCGAAAACAGTACCTGAATCCAGCGGAGTAAGGGTAAGTAAACTGACCTGCTTATCGGGATCCATGCTCGCAAATCCTCCCGAGTGACTCGCGTGGCCACCCTTGCTGGCGATCTCTCTCACCTCCTCCTTGGGACGGTTAGCGAAGTTTCCGGGGTTGGTGTTGCCGCTCATATTGTTGGATTTGCTGGCGAAAATGGGTTTGCTGGTAGAGAAGTTTCTTTTGGTGTGGAGCTTGGAGAATTGTTTGAACATGGTCTTTTTCATTTTTTCAGGCGGGGTTGGGACGGAGAGGGTTGGTCCTTATATCTTTTTCGTTCGTCGACTTTTCGGTCATGCATCCCGTGCTTTTCGTGACGTAAACCATTTCTGTGATTACCAAATATCATAACTGCGTTGTTGATGTCACTGATATTAGACGCAACAAATGTCAGTGTTGGATGCTGGGGAAACGCAATTATCAGGTGCTTTCTGGACGGCATATCCTCTCCCAGATGGGTAATATATGTTGACGTAATAGGAGCACAGAGCATAATGCCGTCAGAAGTCACCCGGACGATGACGATGAATGATCAAATAAACAATGAGGTGATGTAAATAGTGATATTGCATCATTAGACATATCAGCGTCATGGCGTATGCAGGTGGTGGGAGAGGGGTTGGGAGGTGAGGGGAGAGAGGTATTTGATGAGGCCGGGCCCGTTATTTATTGTTCATTTGTTCATCAACATTCACAACCAAAATCACAATCACAATGGCAACCAACGCATTCAACGAATACGACAAGGCGGATACCACCACCGACGATATCCCTCAAGGAGGAGATACGGTCGACAACTCCTACGCCACACGGAAGAACGATGTAGTCCCCGTTCTGACGGACGAGACGCCCGTCGAGCAACCAAATGATGCTAGGGATCCTGACTCCGACAAAGCGCTTGGTGAGTATCTTTATCTTTCGGTCACGAAGATGGATGCATGCTAATAATTGTATAGAACAAGATGAAGCAGAAGCCATCGACGAGAGTAACATCATCAAGGGCCGTACTCGCCATGCTAAACCCACTGGTTCTTATAGGGAGCCGGGTGATGAGGAAGGTCTTCCAGGACCGGATGATGGTACTTCGTCGACTAGATAGATGTTGATGGGAGGATCTGGCCATGTATATTAGTTAGGAAGACGTTCATAGGAGCGTATTTCATGCGAGGATTGGTGTCGTGGGTGGGTTGGATGGACGGACTCACTTTCCTTGGATAGGTTATGGATGTAATACTAAGATAATGTATGTTTTATTATTATGTCAATGCTAGCACAGGAACCTCATCACTTAGTCCCCTGTATCCGATGCATTAGAAGCTCATGTGGGGGCACTGCGCTCCTTGAGAAGTGGAATTCGCGAATGTGATGGCACGTCGTCGAATGCTTTTCTGGCTAGTATCATGTGCTTGTTTCTTGCAGAGGTAATACTCGTTAAAAAAAACTCCCGTCCAGAGGTCTTTACTAATTACATCTTCCCAGGTGCTTTTATGAACTCTTGGGTCTGGTGCCATGATCCATGCGAAAGGAGTTCAAGATTTGACGGAGCTACACAAATCCACTTCATATATCTCAGGGGAGTCTCATCAGCTTTTCATTGGGTTTAGACCAATTTTAGTAAGGTCAATCTCAAGCCAGTCTCATCGCCTCTATACTAAACATTTTCCAAAGATAATTTACTCCCTATTTACACGCGAGAGCAGTTTTCTTGCTACAGAAGAATGGAGCACTGTACCGTTCAGCGTCACCCCAATGGATTCGTTACAGAGTCTACTGACCGAGGCAAGCTTCTTCCCTGCGACTCTAAGTTTTACATTTAATGCACTACAGCATCCTCATCCCACCAATGAAGTGATTGCATACAAGAGTATCGTGAAACTAGTCGACGCGCTCGACCATCTTGTACAGTGGCGAGAATCCCACCAAAGCAGCATTTCTAGATATCGGGTGATAACGAGAAAACAAGGCGCAAAAGAATTAGGATTGTGGTTCCCCGACATCACCAGCGCTAATATTCTCAGTCATTATTGAACACTATGGATTATGTGCATCAGGCACATCACACGACTGCAAGCCAAAATTCCTAGGTTAGATGTAACACAGTTCGAGGTCGACAGGCAGACACTTGACGTACACCTTGGACAGGGAAGGGTAGCTCGAATTTGTGATTTTCTACTGCATGTTGTCGACTTTCTGATGCAGATTGAATTTAAGTTGTATGGCTTGGCTTCTACTCCGTTCTGCTTGCCGAGCAGCGTACGAGATGCTGCAGGATTTGGGGGATGTAGGAAGTGCCCGACTGGCGTGCAATCGGAAGACTATCGAAGACTTCAACCGGAAAACGTACTGCTATTTTCTGCGTTCGATCTGGAATTGATTTATATTTAACTTAAAGTAGCCTACTCTGGGGGTTTTGATATCAAGCCACTATAATAATTGTTCCTATGCCGTGAAAGTTCCGGTAGATTTCTCATCTCTATAACTACGATTTTCTAATCCAACATTGACTCCAAAATGTCAAGTATCAATCCTTTCGTACAGTAATTTTATACATGTCTCGAAACCCTTCGGACGAGATGATATGATCAAAGATCTGTAGAAACACATTGCTTTTTAGTTTTAATATACATTTACTTTAACCAGCCACGCGGTCCTCCCCAGGTACCTTTCATCATGGAATTGTAATAGACCCACGGGAAGAAGTCTTTCTTAAGATGATAAAACGCCCGTCGTGGAATCCCTTGGTCAATGCCAAGCATCTTCCCGAACGTCTCCTTTGGTACTCCACCATACTTGAACTCTGCGAGCAACACCTTGCCATACTCTGTTGTGAGCGGACACGAAGTGTAGCCATCATACACTTTCTGCGGCTGGCTCCCATTCATCACGCCCAGCAGGTTCGAAACCAAAATCGGCGCTTGTGCGGTGATCGCCGCGGCGGTCTTGGATGTTGGTAGGCTGGATGCATCGCCTGCGGACCAGACATTGTTATATTTCCTATGCTGTGTAGTCGAATCATCTACGTCTACGAAGCCCGCCTCGTTAGATATCGGGCTATTTTTGATAAATGCATGAGGCCCCATTTTAGGAACGGCATGCAAGAAGTTGAAATGAACTTTCGCTTCGTCCCCTTTTCCAAGACGGGTGAAAGTTGCGGTATTGCCATTAATCGCAGTAAGATCATGCTGGAAAAGTGCATCGACTCCCCTTTGTTCGCGCAACGTATCGAGCACTCCGCTGTACTTGGGAACCCCAAACATAACGGGCATAGCAGAAGCAAATTTAATCCGGATTGGCGAAGTGACAACATCTTCGACATTGTACAGACCTGCCCGCTTCCAGTGGTCTAGTGCAAGCCACATGATTTTTTGTGGCGCACCGGCGCACTTGACTGGACCGGCGGGATGAGTAAAGAGCGCAACGCCTTTGTTGTGTCTTTTTATGGCCGGGAACGTCTTGTCGCAGTGTTCGTAGCTGTAGATAGAGGATACGGGCGCGTCTGGATTGGACAAAGATTCAGCAAGACCGCTGATGCTGTTGAGATCGACATGGATACCAGGCACCACCACGAGATGTTCGTACGTCAGCGTATCACTGTTTGCCAAAGTGACTGTATTGTTGCTAGGAGCAAAACTCTGTACACCGTCCTGGTAGTGCCGGATTTTAGAGTCCACCAAACTGGCGAGCGGTCTTCGTAGATCCTTCTTGTTTTTCAGCCCACCACCAACCAGCGTCCAGCCAGGCTGGTAATGATGCCATGTCGCCGGGTCTACGATGGCGATATCATCCTGAGCGAACCGACCAGATCGGAGAAGTTGGTGGCTAATGGTCAAGCCGGCAGCGCCTCCGCCGACGACAACGACTTTATGAGCTCGTCCAACACCTGACGGGGTGGGGGCTACCGTAGCTAAACCTCGTCGAACAACTGAGGACGTGCGAGCAGAAACTGCCCGAGCTATTCGGCCAACCATGGTTTTAGGCCGTCAGTAAGTTGGTCCAAAAGTCTTTCGAGAGAAAATGATATAACAAAGGAATGAAACTGGTGCTGTAAAATTTGTGTTAAAGTAGATAAAAATTGCATTAGTCAGAGTCATGCTATCTAAAATATGGTGCGATTTTCGGAGCCCCACACTCGCTTTATCTCCATGGATGAGGCAAGTCGTCACTAGCGTATCCCCGTTTTTTTGGGTTCTCAGCCCCTGGACCGATAGCCGACCACTGCGTGGACAGCCCTGAAATTAGGCCTTCTGGTCGCCGGGAGAGCACTGGTCGCCGAAGCATATCGTGACTCTTAACAAAATAAAACTAACCATGACTATATCAAATTCCAAACACCTCAACTTTTATGTTGCTTTCTGGCATTAAAATTACTGCGGAAAGGAAGATTTCTGAACAATTCTATCAATCCGAATTCGAATTGAATTTACGACATGCGTTTAGGCGGTATTAGATACAGGAAGGGTTCTCACACTGCTCTGACTACACATGCTCAATTCCGTCGCTGTTATTCGGGCATACTATCTGGGACATGTACTAGGACCGCCACATCTACACGCTCGAATTCTGCTCAAACTAATATAACATGTCGAGCTAGTCACAATGCAAGTTCAGGAAGATTACAACTCACTACCTCCAAGCAGAAAAGCTTTCCGCGGAGTGTAGCTCCACGAGCAGTGCCACAAGCAATCTATCGACGCGAACTCAGTACATCAAGCAACCAAATCGAAGAGCCATTAATATATGACGTATTCCATACGAAAACGGGTACGTGGCAATACGTGGTTGTTGATCCCGCAACTTCTACAGCTGCCATCATAGATCCAGTCCTGGATTTTGACCGCTGTTCCTGTGCAGTTAGCACCCGAACCGCGGACTCGTTGTTGTCTCTGATTGTTGAGAAGGGCTATCGAGTTGAACACATTCTTGAAACACATGCACATGCAGATCATCTAAGTGCTGCATCTTACCTGCAGAACCGCCTTTTCAAACATACTGGAGTCAGGCCATCCATTGGCATTGGAAGCAGGATCCTTCAGGTGCAGAATCTGTTCAGTAAGGTGTACGGGATTCCGCAAGAAGAGTACCTGGGCAAGTTTGATAAACTCTTCGATGATGATGAAGTATTCGAGATAGGTGGGATGAAGGCTACTGCGATTCACCTCCCAGGCCACACTCCAGATCACATGGGTTACATGATTGGGAGTAAGTAATTTATCAACACCACATTTGCCTTTCCTGCTAACACTGCGCTTCCAGAAAATGTTTTCTGCGGCGATTCCCTCTTCATGGTAGATCTCGGCACGGCCCGTTATGATTTCCCAGGAGGTAACGCTCACGATCTTTTTAAATCAGCCACCAAGCTTCTCAATATGCCAGAAGACATGAAAATTTGGACGGGACATGATTACCCTGCAGAATCACGCACGACTCCCCAGTCTTGGATGTTTGTCAAATATCACAGAGAGCGCAACAGACATGTTATGGTAGGCACTACTGAGCAAGAGTTTGTGGCCATGAGAACACAGCGAGACAAGACACTCGCAGCGCCTAAACTTCTCCATCCATCGCTGCAGATAAATATTCGGGCAGGTCGTCTTCCAAACCCGACATCAAAGGGGCATAAGTTGCTTCATCTTCCATTGGTTGTAGAGGCTAGCAGTGATTTTCTGACCTGATATCGATGACCTTATGTCATCATAATGTTTATGTAAGATCTTGGGACTTCATAGGTTAGAAATAACAGCAACCAACTTCACTTCGTTACCAAATTTATGATTCTTCGTACCGTGAATCAACAGATTTACTGCAGCTACGAACCGATATCGCAGTAATCCTCTGCTGGGGTCAAGTTATGGCTTCCATTATACCGTATATCACCGACCCGACATTCCCGCCCCCTCCATGGCAATGAGTGAAATGCATTGACGAGTAGGCAACACATCATTGCAATGTCAGTAAACTCCCGAACTCCGCCGAATTCACCGATTCGTATCTCTCCGAGACATCTAGAAGCCCTGTTAGACCAGACCAACGGGCCTTCACGGCAATTTGCGACCTCGCCGACCTCAGAATCGTGGCTCCCAGGTTGCCTGAGTGAGTTTGAGCATATTCTAAGCATATTGAAGTAATGAAGAAGCTAAATGGGCTTTGAATGGAGAGAGCAGGAAGTTGCATATTGATGTGACGAGATAATCAGGCCAGAGTAATCTTACTGTACAGCGCGTCTACGCTAGAACCCGATCGACTAGCGCTTGGACCATGACATATTCTTGGCGGGATTTACAGCTCGAAGGAGTTAGTCTATCCGCATGCGTAATACCGTCTAATGCATAGCCATTACTAAGTCCATAGGGCGAAACCGAAATCATGGGACGTCCAATTCAATCACAGATCCTTCGCTCACAACCAAATACAACGTGCATGTTATGGGCCGATACGTCTTCAGCAAACGGGGAAAATAGTCGCATCTGGGATTATGCACCGCCCATTTTCGACCTTCATCACACAAGCCCTTATTATTATTCCCACGCGTCGCAAATCACCATCAAGAAGAACATACACGTGTTTACAGTAGAATATTATCTCCAGAGCCTCATTTTATTTCATCAAGCTACTAAAGCAAAATCTATATATGTGACAGTCTACTCTAACCCCAGGAACCAACCAACATACTTTATCATTCACGCCCTCAGCCACCATGACTGCTTTCAGTGCATTTCCATGTTCTTTGAAATGATTCCAGGAGTCATAATGCATAGGGAGCAGAACATCTGCCCCCAGCTCGCGAAATATACGTGCGCCTTCCTCACCACCTATCGTAATCTGTATGGGGCCGTCGGCAGTAACAGCACCGGGCTGGGTTCTCTGAATAATATCTCCGGGAGCGTGAGCAAACCCAAGGTTGAGAATAGCGGCGGTGATGTGCCAGCGATCTCGAATTTGCTTCAGTTCATCGAAATAAACAGTGTCGCCAGAGAACCAAATGGCATTTGGGCGACCATCAGGACTGTTGCCGAACGTCTCCGTGGTGACAATGAAGCCAGTGCGCTCTTGACTGGGGACATGCTTGCAGGGAGTTCCGGTGACTGTAAATTCTTTTCCGCCTAGTCGTATTTTGACGGTTTCCCAGGGAGCAAGACCACGAACATCGGGACGAGGAGCGAGGTTCTTGGCACCGTCTTTCGTCGTGAGAACATGGCGACCGTCTAGAATACGACGACCCAAGATATCCAAGTTATCTTCATGATCTTCGTGACTCAGAAGTACGCCATCAATGTGTGAAAGATCCGAAAGGCTTAAGGCTGGATCGTCGGAAACCTTAAGTACTGCGACGCCCACGTCGTATTCTGTGCCTGCAGGGCTGAAGAAAGGATCAGTGAGGAGCTTAATACCATCAATATCAATGATATACCGATGTGTGTGATTGTAAGGGAACTTTCAAAGCTTAGAGGAGCCATTTCGTTGGATGAGCTGATTGAAGGATGTCGGTGATAGGAGGGGTAGTCGTGGAGCTGGACTGTGAATAATTTATGGTGAAGTGAAGATATAGAGAGTAAGAGTTGATCTGTACTCGACCTCAAGAGGAACGCTTAAGTACTTGTATAATCGAGGCTGCGCATACAGCGCATACAGATGTTTGTAACAAACACTGTCTAATTTCAAGGGATGTACGGATTCATCTGGGAAAGAACAGATAGTAACGAATTTCGTCTGCCCCGCTCCAGATGATTAGCAGGTATTCATCAAATATCCGTTATGAGTATACAGATATCTGCTTGGATATCCGCGGATATCCACGGATAATTCGTCGGAGCATTTAATTTCTGTATAGCATACTTGTACCTACATTCTTGTGATTAATAACCTCAATTGACACTAGGACGAGATGTTATTACTGGGGACGGACGGGAATTCTCGAGGTCAATTTGTAAGCAATCAAATAATTTGTCACTTCTTGTAGCTTACTAGCATGATATTCCCATATTCCCAATTAGGAAGTATATTCCGCCAAGGCTTCACATCCACACTGCAACTCCCTTTTCATCAAATGCTTATATTTTGTTGTCAGATTTTTGTTGTCAGATTATACGAAGAATCTTTGAGATATTGCTTCTGGTTGATTAATAAGCA
This sequence comes from Clarireedia sp. CPB17, assembly GCA_002242865.1. Taxonomy (NCBI): domain Eukaryota; kingdom Fungi; phylum Ascomycota; class Leotiomycetes; order Helotiales; family Rutstroemiaceae; genus Clarireedia; species Clarireedia sp. CPB17. Next base: position 55,521 of record LLKJ01000806.1, on the reverse strand, counting down.
GTGTGAAAGAATATAGAGACAATCGTTTGAATTCTTCAATGCGCTGCAAGGACAGTTTAGGAGGGAGTTTTAGTGAAAGATGCTGGAGCCGCGATGTTGTATGGTGCAGTAGTATGGAGGAACCAATAATTTGACGGAGTGGTATGGTTCTCGAAAAGGGGCGGAAATTGTTCAGAGGGTTGGTTTGTTACAAGAGGGTCATGTACTGGTTTGGTATAACTAAGTTGATAGTTGTTTAGAAGGGTGTAAATCGTACTTAGCCCTCGAGACCCCCGGTCGTGAGGCGAAGAGAGTGTGGACGTGAGTAGACTGAAAGACTCTATAGTTTGAATAGCGTTCTAAATTATTATATCTGGGAAAGGATAAACATCTATAAGTCTTTCTATATCCAGAACCCGGATGGAAGCAGGAGTAGATTTAACTTCTCAACTTCTCTTGAAATCAAGTCGAGTTCTGGTAATCTTCGTTTGAATCTATAAAATTGAACCCTGATGACTTCTATTCGAGGAACGTGAAATAGAGTAAACCTATACAAACTATCAAGACTGCGAAATATCTAGTCTCGAGAATTCCTCGTTAAGACCAAGATTTTCAATAGTGAACTCCCTTTCCCACACTTCCAAGTCGAAAATCTCATCCCAGCCCTTGTTCACATCTTCCTCCCACCCCCCATCAGGGTCTATGACTTCTGTATCTTTCTCATCGGTCTTGTGCTTCTCTGCTCCAGATCCTTTGATTGCCTTCGAGTTTGTTACTCTCTTTTTCTCGTTTTCGGCACCCTTCTCTCGCTCAAGCTTCTTCAGTGCTCCATCAAGCCAATATTGAAAGCTCTCAATACACCTTCGAGTCAATGGGGTTTCTTTGTAGAAATATAACTTTTCCAAGACTCTGTCATAGAACAGCGCGGCGTCTTTATATTTTCCAAGCTTCTCATAGCAATAGCCGATATTCTCACATATTTTGATGACGTTATCTTCCGTCCATTCCCGTTCAAAAGAAACCATGGTTCTTTTGAGAACTTTTTGATAAATAACGAGAGCTTCTGGGAAATCATCCTTGTACCAGAAACATAGAGCTAGTTCAAAATATAGAACACGTTCTGTAACTGATACCCCTTCGAATTTATACAAAGCTTCTCTGAGAAAAGTGATTGCTTCAGGTATTTTACCTTGTTTTCGTAGGACTCTTGCAAATTCTACCCGAGAACGGCAAACTATAGAGTGTTCCATACCGAGATTTGCTTCTACACACACCATAATATGCCGGGATAACGAAATGCTCTTACTGTAATGCCCATGTTTGATCAAAAGGCCAAGCAGATTGTCGGAGTTTATCCACCAAGCTTTGTCCAAAGCTCGCTGTTCCAAGATATCTATATTTAATTTTAAAAGCCGGTCAGCCTCCTCGAGGAGTTCTGAATTCTGTATAATGTGTCCTAGCAATCGTAACACCTTCAGAGTAAAGTCGTTATATGGTCCCAAATTGGATAAAGCGATCCGTATTATAGGGCGTATCATCGCTTCAGCTTCATCAAGTTTCGATTGTGAGTATAGTATATAGGCTATTGAATACGAAGATTGAAGATGTAACGGGTTATCTTCTGGCCAGTTCTTTCGTATTCTACTATGTAGCTCTTTGTGAAATTGTGCTACGTAGTTAAATAGGGTTCTTTCTATGTAGTATTCGATTAGACGAAGACTTGCTTCTACTATTTTGTAGGTACTCCGTATTTTCTCGTTCAATCTCGTTTTAAGTAATTGCTGAAAAACTCCTAAACTGAAGATATCCTGGTGAAAGGTGATGGAAGTCAAATACTCCAAATTTGATATTATTCCTGGTGAAAACTCTGGTAAGGTTTGTTGGAGTTTTGATAGTTGAACTTTGCGCTCCTCGTATTCTATGATCAACGATTTCCATAATAGCCCCGAGCTTTTCCGAGTTCCTCGATCAAAATTCCTTCTCAAAGGTAAGATATTAATCTCGAAAAGTAGGCTCCACGTATCTTAAGATTTTGCTATCTGATAAGTACGGCGTACTAAGTATATTTCGGAAGGATTTGGTTGGTTGCGATCGCTTGCTCCTACCGAGGAAATTTCCATACATGTTGATTTGTGATCGTCCAAACTGTAGAGATTGTGGAACTCTGATTTGGATATGAGTTGTTCTTCGTCTACAACTTCTTCCGGATTCTCCAGTTTCGTAGAGGCCATAGTAATTTCAATGTCCAGTTCCGCAAATAAGTCCGCATACTGTGAATCTGGAGTGAGTTTGTGAGAGAGGCGATTCAGAACATCTCTAGGGCTTTCGAAGTGTGAAGGCTCTTCAATCGTCATATCGCGGTCTTCGGGAGGCTCTTTGGTTATATGGACTTCTGCTGCGAAAACTTGGCCCTGCACCGAGGATGCTATGTCGGTTTCCCTTTCGCGGCTCGGTACGATGTCAGAGTCTGAAATGGTCAGTCAAAACGGCACAATATGATGGAAGACTCTGCAAACCTTCCATTTCGATGTCGTTGATCATAGGCTTTTCGGAAGGCAGTGTTGTTGCAATACCGTTCCTTCTTCGAAGACGGTCAATACGTACCCTGTTTGCCCGCCGATCGTGCGCAAGACTTCCGTCTAGTGGTCCACCCTTTATGATCTGTTCCTTTTCGTATTTCCTAAAGTTCTTTTTGAAACCCTAGTCTTCTATTTTTCGTTTGAATTGACGCGGCCTGAATTTTCCAAAATGTTAAATACTAGGATACTCCAAACAAGCGATTACCTAAGGAAACTCACGTTATACTGACACCAAACTCCTGTTCGAGTGCTTTTTGGACTTTCGGAAAAGTTTGATTATCGCGGAGGTAGAGGTCTTCAATACGGGGCTTGAGGTTTGCCTATTCTTCTTTCGTGATGATTTTTGCACTATAGTTCGAAGCGATTGTTCGAATTTCTGTGAAGACCACAGAATCGCAAGGCTGAACTGAATCCATAGTATCCAAAAGCAGAAAATATCGCGCATAGAGCTAGAGTCTTTCGCAACGATAACTATGGTACTAGCGATAGTCGCAGGAACAAAAGGAAGGAGTAATATGCTAATGTCTTGTATCAAAGAGTGGTAAAGGAAATGTGCAAAAGGTTGGAGCTGGGCTCGACATAAGAATATAAAGGAATTCCTCTTTCCACAGCCTCCTATTACTAGATGTTGAAAGTCACTGTCATAGGTCAAATAGAAGTACCCTATATGAAAGAGGTAGCCTTCTTGTGCAGCGCAGAATGCGCCGATGTAACCATCTTGGTTGCTATTATCAGAAGGCCCTCGTATAATCTGCCGCCTATGATAACCTTGTCCCGCTATTTTATCGAACAGGTATGGGAAAAGTTCGCACGAGAACTCTGCGGAGTATCTTGGCGATAAGCCACCGATTACTGAGGAGGATTCATCGCTCCCCGGTGGCTGAGCAAATGGCAATCTCCCGTTACTGAATTGATGAGTTGTGAGCGTTTTGAGGAGGTAAGATTGCGTCATATAATACTCGATTGGCTGTATCTTGACCGAGAGCCCCGCATCCTCCATACAGTACTTGCTGAGTTCCAGCACTTTCAGGAAGGCTTTCGCATGTAAGTGAAGAAGTATCGCGTATGCATCTCTACCTCGCGGAATCGGATAAAGTCAGTAGTTCCAGTAGAGGTATTCAAGGATGGAGATGATTGTGTCCCTGAAGAAATTTAAATCCTCACAGTCGTTGATCTACGGCTTTACTTACTAATCGAAGTTGGGGTGGGGGTGGCGATTCCTGGGACTGGCATGACTGGATAACCCGAAACATATGAGCTCTTACTCTTACTATTTGCCTTCATCTAACACCCAATATCGGGCTCTACGATTATCAAACCATGAATGTGGAGTTAGAGTACTACTCTTGAGCTGGAATAAGTACAGAAGTAATATTGAACGGATGTGCTTGATTGATTCGTATACGACTATGGAAAACGAGACTATACATAGATAAACTGAGGTTCCCAATCACCTATGCTAACTATGAACCGAACGTCTAACTCGATTTTCTAGCGGAGATTCTATACCGTCGGAGGCATGATTCCAACGGCAGCAGCTATACAATTTAACCACCACGTTTGTTACCCTACTTTGCGAAATGCACATTCAGCAAATTCACCATGCACTGTGCTGACATGAGGTCGCCATGCGTCGTATGTTAAACTCGATTCGATCAAACACTCTAAGAACAACATTAGATCCAGTTCCTCAATGAAGAAGAACAACGACTTTAGGTTCAAGTGTAGGTTTTTCTACCACACTTCATTTGAGCCTCATGCATCATTTCTGCTGTTTGTAAGCGACGTACTTTCGAGATTAAATGCATGAACCAATTAACTCTTATGCAACATCAAGTTATCTCCGACATTCATTCAAGTATGGTAAGCTCAGTGCGTCCGAATATGTACACGCCAGCCCCATAGAATCTTGTATCTAGTTACTATATATTCTCCAGATCTTCGATACTACAATCTTTTCACTTCATGAGCCTTGCTTGTGCTTGTGCCTGGTTTTTTTCGCATCAATTAGTTCTTTCGGTTTACCCTATCGAATACAACAAGATGACACAGGTTAAAATCGGAGACTATCTCTTCAAACGGCTCCGTGAGCTCGGAATTGAGTCTGTGTTTGGCGTTCCTGGAGGTAAAATCCCTTGCTTCAATTCGCTCATGCCATCCCCGGATTGCTCATGTACCTCACAGATTACGAACTCGCCCTCCTCGATCTGGTCACAGATAATGAACTTAAGTGGAAAGGCAACCCCAACGAACTCATCGCCTCGTACGCGGCTGATGGCTATGCACGTGTAAAGGGTGCGGCTGCCTTCATTACGACGTTTGGCCCTGGAGAACTCTCCGCATACTGTGGTATGGCAGGCCAGTACTGCGAGTTTGTTCCAGTCGTACATATAGTAGGATATCCTACAGTAGCTGCGCAAAGGAGTCAGGCAATTATGCATCATTCCCTTGGAGATGGCCGGTTCGAGTAAGCTTCTCCTAGATAGTTTCAGCTAGGCTCGATTCTGGCAATCCATCTGACTATAAGACAGCATGTACGAAAACATGGCGAAGCATATCACAGCCGCCACGACTGTGATTATGAACCCACGAACAGCGTCATCAGAAATCGACCGAGTTTTGAATACGATGATGCGAGAATCCAGACCTGTGTACATAGGGCTATCTGTAGATGTTGCGTATGAGATGATTTCCAGCGCGCCACTTGATAGTCCAATTACGATTAATTTACTACCGAACGATGCAAAACTAGAGAAACAGGTAGTCACTGTGATCTTATCTAAACTCGAAAAGGCGTCCAGACCAATTATCATTGTTGACGGAGGTACGATTTTGGTGATCAATTATCAATAGACATCAATGCTAATTATGTATCTCGGCAGGTGCTGTACGACACAATGTGCTTCCAGAAGTCAACACTCTAATTGAACTCACCTTATTTCCAACGTTTGTTACAGCAATGGGAAAGAGTGGCGTCAATGAGGAGTTGTCGAATTTTGGTGGCGTCTAGGCCGGTGCTGGAACGTATCCCGGGGTAAAAGAGGCTGTAGAGAGTTCTAATATTGTGTTTTGGATTGGGAACTACCCGGTATGTATACGATACAGAATCTGTATGAGAGCTACCTTGCCTAACTCTTCGATCCTAGTCTGACTTTAATACTGGAGAGTTCACTACCGCTGTAGAGGAGGGGATTACTCTGGACTTTCAACGATTCTCAGTAAAGGTACGTGCACCACTTTATTTAATGCCATAGTGAAGTTGCTGATATATTTTTAGATTGGGGAAGTCAGGTATAATGTGGCTATGAAATATGTACGTTCATTCTCCTCTCGAATGTTTTTTCAATGCAAATATTTAACACAGATAAGGTTCTTGCAAGTCTAGTCAAAGAACTACGTCAGAACTCATTCTCGAGCTCCTCGACAATGATTACATGGGATCCCTTCCCTGTCAAGGGTTTCTCCGACAGCGATGCACTCAAACAGGATTTCCTTTGGCCAGTATGTCTATCTACCCTTGAAGAGAGCTAACATTCATTAATGCTTATATCACTTGACAGTCCCTGGGAGCTTTTTTCCGTCCTGGAGATGTTGTCATTGGGGAGACCGGCACCTCAGCATTTGGCCTCTGCGATTCCAAGCTTCCTAAAGGCGTCATGATGTTCAATCAAACAGTCTATGGAAGTATTGGCTATGCAACTGCATCCATTGTAGGAGTTGGTCAAGCAGTCAAAGAAAGCCTTGGTCAATGGAAAAGACCAATTCTTATCACTGGAGAAGGTAGTATGCATTTGACTGTCCAGGCAATTGCAGATATGCTACGGTGGGACTTAAAGCCAATCATGTAAGACGCAGAGAATATTACTATGCCTTGGTACAATGCTAACAACGCATTATAGCTTTGTCTTGAATGACGGAGGCTACACGGTCGAACGCCTCATTCACGGCAAAGAAGCTTTCTACAACGAGGTTGCAATCTACGATTACAGCGCTTTAGCCAAAGCGTTTGGGCCAGCGTATCAATCGAAGTACCATGGACTGATTAAGACATGTGGTGATTTGACGAAACTCCTGAAAGATCCTAGATTCGGCGATGCTGGTTGCCTCGAGGTGAGCCTAACTTATCTTGTAGCAGAAGGTAGCTAATCAAGTTGTAGCTTGTCGAGTTAGTCTTGGATACACTAGATGCACCAGCATCTGTTATCAAGACTGGTGCTGCTATCGACGAGTTTAACAAGTCGAAAGCCTAGAAAACTACACTTGGTGGTTGAAAGTTCCGAAGTTTTGTTATCGGTTCTAGCATATGAATTTATTTTTCTTTCGGATAGGTTTATATATCACCTACAGGCTTCAACGACGAGAAATTAACATGCATAGCAATACTATAAGCGTTTCTACCTCTTCCAGATCCGAATCTTCTATCCTATCATTTCATTCGACGACTCGAACAAGAGCTCTTTGCTCGTTTTGACCCCAGTGCTACTTAGTATGCTGTAACTCTGTAACTGTGAATTGAGTTCAGCCACGAGGGCTCTTCCAGCAACTGTAAGAATCGTACCTGAGCATCGGTTTTCTATACCTCAATCTTTCGCAATCCTGTGGATTTCCACAATTGGTCGGATCATTGGTAGCCGGATGATTGGTAGCTGAATAGTTAGGGATAGCCTGCTTACGTTCACTTACGTTGATATTTGTGGTTGTTGCTCGCCTCGTTTACATTATATGTGCTATCGCGATATGTCTGGTGGTCGATGACTAAACATCTCCATCAGACTGGAGCATTATATACTGTAATCTAGCCATTCGCCGGCCCACCTATAATAAAGTTTAATTCCAAAACGTTTCAGGTGAAGTATACTCAACTTTAAATCGACGTCGGACGTTATACACATATTCTAATGTCTGATTTACTCATGCCAAGACGGAGAACAATGCGGAGACAGCGATGCTCATTTTGAGAAGGAACACTAAGTGAGCTCGTTGGCATACATATTTCACCGAATTGATCATATCGGATGTATGGCATTGTTCGGGATGAGAATGTGATTTTATGTTTTACTTCTAAAATGGATATATCAATATAAGGTTGCCAACCATCTGAAATTCCTCAACCACTTCATGGTTATGTTATGAGATAATGACTGAGTTTAAACCCTCTATGAATCTGTTCTATACTAAAATCATGTAATATATATTTATTAACGTGAGCTTATACCCGTGATGTACAGTACTAGTTGTACAGGCTAGTGATCATCTCTCCCAAGTAAAGTTCGACATCACCGGCAGATTCGTTCGCAGATGCCTCTAAGAACCTCCTAATAAGTGACTGAGCGACTGTCGAAGATATTGTTTGTAAGAATCGGTTCGTATCCTCGAGTGTTTCATTGAGTGGTGGCCTGGTCGCAGTATTGATTGATTGTTTTGCAAGTGCAAGAGCTTGAAGCGGATAGAGAGCAATCCGGGAAATAAGCTTATCAACATGTGCAAACATTTCCGTTTCCGTGTCGAAGGCCTGGTTAATCCACCTAGTGCGCTCTGTGTCCTCGGTATTGATGTCTTTCGCGCTCAATATATATTCTATTGCACGACCCTGTCCAATCAAGCGAGGTAGGTACTGAGCTCCTCCACCTCCCGGAATAACGCCGAGGCCTACTTCAGGTTGTCCAAAGAGTGTGTGAGGTTTGGCTGCAAATCTCATATCGAGAGAGACAAGGAACTCGTTACCGCCACCACGCGCTACGCCATTGACTGCAGCAATTGTGATTTGTGGAAGGTTTGTCATGTTGTAAAGTAATTCGATTCCTCGGCTTGCAATGGTAGGGTCTATATAGTTAGGTATCTGGTGCGAATTGAACCGAGCAAGGAAGACATACCTAAGGGACTGATGAGGAGATCCAGATGAGCAATAAAATACTTGGGTTTGTCGCTTGTGAATAGTACAACTTTGGTTTCGTTGTCATTTTGAAGTCTCTGCATAATATCTATAAGTCCTGACACTGTATCCTGATCCCAAAGATTGATATCTAAGTTTGTACTGTTGAAGGCGATCTCGAGGACACCCGGTCTTGATTGATTGGTTCGAAGCCCAGGATAAAGTGGAAGATTAAGGGCAATAACGGATGATAGTAGTAACGGGACTGCAGAAAGACCCAGCTACGAGAAATGCATTCTGAAGCGATTGAACAGAGTCTAAGTATGCTGTGGAAAATGGAATGAGATGGGATGAAGTTTCCAGTAAGTGTGGACCGGATGAAGTTTATATAATGATGTCTACCATTATCACGCTGATATTGAACCTTCTAATCACCATCGGTATCAACTGGCTTAGAAATCTAAGCCTTCTAATCACTAATTGGCGTGGCAGTGTTGCTGATTATACGAAGGAGATTTGCGTGGACGTTCTCATGACCTTGTATAATGCGGAACCGGCCCGGAAACTCGGCGATATTGAGAGTCTCGGCGATGGTAACTGGACTTCGGACAACTGATTTCCCCGTTCCCATACTTTTGGATTGTCTTCAAGAATACCGCAATTAATTGACAAAATTGTGGTTCTCACTTGCGGCTTCATTGCTCAAACGTTTACTCATCAATTCCGATTGAAGCAAAATTTACGAATCATTCAGGGGAAGTGGGGACATAAGCGAGCACTCACTTCTACCTAAGGTCCGTCGAGATTAGTGAACAGAGTCTGGATTATATAACCATCCGCCATCTACTACATCTGACTTTGATCTACCCATACAAGCCTACGCTGTCTCAAAGAGTCATGCACTTGCGGCGACTCGAAGTTTCATAAAGGAAAGAGAGCTCAATTTCGATGTCATAAATCTTTATCCGCCATGGTCATCGGAAAAAATGAATCAAACCGCAATAAAGAAGAAGTGACCCAAGGCACCAACAACACGATTGTGGGGTCTCTACTCGGTGTTCGATCAACCATGCCTGAGCCTGGTGCTTCAGTTCACGTCGATGATTTTGTTAGAGCACAGATGGATGGCTTGAATCCCTCAATTGTAGGGAACCAGAACTTGCTATATTATTCTGGAGGACTCGAAGGTGCAACTTAGGATAACTCCAAGGATATTTTGAAGCGACTCTACAGCAAGGAATTGTTGGAGAAGTTCTTCACCATCGATGGCGTCACGCTGACCAGACCTATTCGTGTTGATTATTTGGAGACGGAAGGTTGCTCGGATGGATGTTTGTTGGGTTTCAAGAGCAAATCAAGAGCGTCGTTGATCATTATATAGAGTTAGCTAGTACGGAGTGAGACATAGGTAATGTACTATCGGTCTATTCTACAAGAGATTTAATCTCGGAAAGGTATAGCTTGTCTCATCCGTTCTAGCGGTCCTCAAGCCAAGTTCATATTATATGCAAGATTTCCTAGTTAGCAATAAGTGAGCGTTTTTTCGCAGATACAATTATTGGACCTCTGCTGACCACCTAATTTGCTTCAGAAAGCCAGTTGTGCAGATGCGCTACGGAGACCATAATATAGCCTTATTGAAGCTCCAACGACGGAACATGGATGTAAGTGATATTGTACTGATGAATGTGAAGGCAGGAGAGTTGGTAAACACACCGATCGTTATACGTACTTGCTGAAAAAGGGAGAAATGACCTGAATTTTTAATCCAGATCAGAAGAAGTCAGGAATTCCAAATCCTCCAAAGTTGATGATATATCCTGCTGAGCCATTCGTAGGGATTCGGATGAGTGTTGTAACCACAAATACTGGGAGCAAGTCTAACGTCGAAGATCGTAGGGGATAATCAGAACTTAAGCTTGCATACCGTTCACTATAGAATTCTGTCGAAAGAGCATCAAAAGTCATGTTGAGATGCATGAAAAAGTGGAGGTAATATGCAATGAAACTTCAATGGAATTAGAAACCCGCCATTAAACTCATGATCCTGTTTCTCAGGGGGTGTAATAACTGCCCTGCTATATATCTCGTGCCTTAATACAGTCGACCATTCTCATGCAAACAGGCATTTACGTTGGAAGTACTCTTGATAGCTCATATTGCGGCATAACGTTTCTAATATATTCGCCTAAGCTCATGCAGTGTTGTCTTTCCGGCATACCATATCAACACAGACAGACACCCTTGATTGCCTTACGACGCATCGTTTATCACCTCCAAAAGATATCGATTATCACATGCGACGCCCAAGAGCTCTGATATCATTCATGGCTGCTAAATAAAAATTGGTTTTCTAAATTACGACTTTCATGCAGGTGGTTGGTTGCTGCGCATGACGTATCCGAAGTTATCACCAATTGATGTCATTACAACGTCATAAAATTCACAACCATTAACTTCAATGTGCGCTACTCGGACGAGTATTTCGTAGCTGAAGTCGTAAGATCTAATTACGCAACCCGTTTAACGTCCTTGGAATCGGGAGCAAAACGACGCATTTAAAGAATTGGTGTATGACCCTTGGTGAAGCACCCAACAACCTGTGAATTTATTTCAGCATCTATACATACTCACACTGTACTCAATATCCGAACTGCGACAACAAAACTTAATATCATGAGTGACCACGCCTATGTCGTTATGCCGGTAAAGGCTGATGGCGCTCAGCAAAAAGATCCTGCTGAAGGTAAGTGACAAGGGTCATTCCACGAGGTAGTCGCAAGTACTGACGTTTGCCCAGTCGCATCGGCCATTCAACAATCACTTCACGAGAAGTTGCACCCCGAAGAATATCAAGAACCAGAACCAGAGGATGGACTATTGAAGAAAGTCATCGGTATGAAGCTCATCCCCCCCACCATAGAAAGGTGCTGACACGACGGATTCAGCCAACCAAGACAGTCTCTACAAGTACATAAACGTGAGATTTCCATCCGAGTTAGAACGCACAGCTATTAACCAGCGATTATAGTGGGAAGATCCAACTCGCACATTTGGATCCTATATGGGACTCTTGGTCCTGCTTTTTGGTGTGCACTACCTACAACTTACGCAGTGGGCTTTGAAGCTCGGAGCTACCGGCCTTGGAGGTAAATTCACCCTAGAATTGACGAAGAAAGAAGTTAATGGATATATGACAGTGGTATCTCTGGTTTCTTTCGTCAGCAGATCAACCAACTCGCATTTCCTCGACCGACTGCAGCCAGAAGAATATAAGCAAGTTCCGGAATCAAGCCTTAATGCGACGCTGAAAGATATCCACGATCTCATCCAGTATGCTGTGGTACAAGCCCAGAGAATTATCTACGGCAAGGACCTCGACAAGACATTCTATGTAAGTCCCGACAGTATTAGGTCATGTCCGTTACTGACATGAGCGTAGGCATTCGTAAGCCTTACGACTCTATATTGGCTCAACCAGATTGTCTCACCGTTCGGCCTGGCTGTCCTGGGATTGTCCACAGTCTATGTTGCTCCTCTTGTTGCCTCACCTCGCCGTCGCGAAGTTGCCCATGATGCAAAGCTCCGTGCTCAAGACATCGCCAGTGTCACAACTGAGAACGCGAAAGCACTTGCCCAAGATGGGAAAACAAAGGCACAAGAAACTGCCGCGGATGCGCAGCAACGTCTCAGAAATGTCGCTAATAGTGGAAAACAAACTGCCTCGGATGTGTACAACCAGGCAAGTGCGACTACAAACAGTAGAAAGCAGACTGCTTCCGACTTGTACAACCAAGCCACTAGTGCCGGAAGACAGACTGCCTCTGACCTATCTAACCAAGCCAGTCGTACCGCCAATAACGGAAAGGCAACTGCCGCCGACATGTATAACCAAGCTAGCGACACCACCAACCATATCAAAGGAGCAGCTGCGGAGAACCTGAAAAAGATACCGGATTTGGGCAACGATGCCATCAACAAGACTTCAAACATGACGAGAGCAACTTTGGATAACCCGAAGCATCATGTGAACAATTCTCGTGTCGGTACTGATGGACGTCACTCGGGAAACGATGGACGTCGCTCAGCTACTGATACTAATGAACAGAGAAGGGACACGTCCATTAGAGAAGGAGAAACTAAGATATATCCCAATGTCACCGTTCATTGAAGACCGATAGGTGAAGCTTTTTATGAGGGGTTGTGAATGAAATAAGTTTGGAAGTGTTCTGCACGGGACCTGGCGTGTGACGAAAGCGTATAATGTAAGGATAAATTGATATGAGACGATTATGGAGGCAATGTGGTGCACAATTAGCAACAAAATCTTATGAAATAATGAAAATATATCACTACGAAGTAACGCCCCTTCCTTGCAAGTCTTAAGTGAAGAACTGCTGACGATGATTACACTCTGTAGACAAGTCCGTAGACGTCGTGCTGCACTTCATAAATAAATATCAGCGAATTCGAGAGTCGTGTTCGATTGAACAAAAAGATTCGAATAACAGAACAGAAGTTTTGTAGTTCCTGGGTTTTGAAGACTTTACAAACTTTGCGACTCTGCCCTGTTTTATCTATATCCGCGCAAGTTTTCCGACTACTTGTTACTTATAGGATGGCTGCTATTAATCCTTATGAGATCTTGAGCTGAGAATATATATATTGATTTATCTGAAGAACTAATTTATAGAGATAAACAGAGGGTTTATATCCTCAAAAGAAAGGGTATTTCGAGAAGGTTCTATTAGCAATAGAAATGCTAGTAGATCCCTATAGATATCACTATTTACCTATTTCTGAATACCCTCAGATCCACGGCTCCACAGTTTCATAATCCTCCTCGAAATTCACTCCTTGGAAAACTGCAAAATGTTTCATACCCAGGATTATACAATACAAATCGTGAATAACACCCTATCAAACCAAACAACAACAGGGTCAAAATCCTTCCAACTGGGTTCTACAAGTTTGAGATTAGTCGAAGATACAGAAATTCGATTAACTCAATTCTGTTCCGCCAGGAAAACTCCCCATGGTTCAGAACCTCGTATTTGACATCTAGCAAGATAAGACTGGAAAACAATTGAGCAAAGAGCAGACGGATAGAAAAGAACGAACGGTCGAGGAAAGAGGTTGAGGCTGAGAGCGCTGAATGAGATGAAGAAGCAAAGAAAGCGAGAAAAATGGATAAAAATGGATAAAAAGTTGAAGGCAGAAGAAGAAATGACGAAGAACGACCCCGAATTACTATCGCCGAATGAGAGTGACAAACTGTTTGAATATAGGCCGAACTCACCCATTGCTGCATCCAATGCACAATATCCCTCGTCACTTCAAAAGTCATCATCTATAGGCAAATATAGAATATAAAATACCGTATGTATGATAACCGCTTCAGAAAGTTCGCGCTCTCCTTGCGAATTCTAGTACGTATCCCAATCATCCTCCGATTAACATCTTGGATGTACCAGAGAGCGCTCGTCGAGTGGGCATTCGCCATGAGTCTCGAGAATGTCCAGCTCAGAACTCTTTCGCATTCCAGGTCGAAATCATAATAATACTATTGAAGCTGATGCTTCCTTACACATATGCTGAAATCTCTTCGCTGATTCAGAAGGACATGTTGTCAGACCTGCTTCTAATGAACAATTGTGAACAACTTCTTGATTATTAAGCATGCGAATTTCTGGATATTCTATCCTATTGAAGCTCCAAGATCAATCTAACAGTACGACCTACATACACCTACATTGGAATGTATCTTCCGCTTCTCACTCATTGCACATCCGGAAATATTAGTGAGGCGCAGGTCTTCTCCGCTGAGTCTACAGTAGCGAGTTGCGCTGAGCCGCACCAAGATATTTTCACGATTCGATTCCATTGCTACATAATCCGTTAATACAATACTGCACCAATTTAGTTTCTTATAGATAGTCTCGCCGTGAATATCTAATACCTAATCAAGAAGTTTTCTTCCGGCCGGTTCATTCTTCCGTCGAACTCGTTTGAATGTAAGAAACGTACATGCTCGCGGATGTTATTTTATGCACGAATCTATTAGCATCAGCAATATATCGAAGATTTAGACGACGGACTGGAATATCCAAGATTCCAAATTCTATTTTGGAAGCAAGATATATAAATGAGCGATACAGTGATACAGGACTTTGGACGAGGTCTGCGGACGTCGCAGGAGAAGATGGAGACTGTTATCGTTGGGAATGGTCATTTCTGACCATCCACTTGGAGAAGTACAATTGACCGGCTCGTAGTGAAGCCCCAGGGAGTGCAACGACTCGAATAATTTTGATACAAGACTAACGAGCCGACATAGGAGTCAGCCGTGATACCAGTTCATGACACCCAGTAAGGAGCGGCTAAACTTTGAAAATGGCAGGGCAGACGAAAGGTCAAAAGATGGAAGCTTTTATTTGTTGGGGTCATCAGAACCAATGCCCGTAGGTATGCGGTCGTGCCAAGCTCTTGTTGATGGGAATTAACCATTGTCATTCCAATCATAACATAAATGCATGCGCTCACCCCCGCTTGCCTTGTTCGCAACGACATCATCTGGACCCAAAACTCGCTTGATACTCGATAATGGAATGTTAGTGTTTCATGTGTTTGGTCTTGTCATCTTCGACTGGAGGGTAGAGGGGTGTGGACTATGGACAGACGAGTAGCCGCGGAGTTAGCGAAATTAGGCTGATGTGGGGATTGGACATGGCAGCTCGTCCGTGTTCCGTATTATACGCCGGATTTGGTAAACGCGCCCGCGATTGGTCGTTCCATTTATATACAGACGAAGCTAGTGGCTCTAAAGTTATCATCTAATCCGAGGGATCCAGTATACGAGCTCGTGGTAAACGAATGCAAAACACCAACACAACATAACACCTTTAAAGTCGTCGTGGCATTCCGTTCGTAAAAAGAACACAAATTGGAATTATCCCTTGACCAGACCTACCCACGCTGAAGTCGTAAGCTCTCTCTTCCGCCCAAACGTTCATTCCCATCCTCGTCGCAGCTCATATCTATTTACAACTTTACTTACAACTTCTCTAGGTGGACCCGACCAGAACTACACCATTGCCTAGGCGTGTGCGAATAGAGAATCCCCTTTTCAAATTCAACTAAGTCTTGGTTTCGGTCCTCAAATGAAATAAACTTTTTATTCCAAAAGTTTGTGCAACGTCCTCAACAATCCAACCTCACTCTCAAAAATGGCGGAATCATCAGCCGCAGCTCAAGAAAAGTCCCAATATCATCACTTCATCCCACGATTCATTTTACGAAATTACTCACATCCAGGTGAACCAACAACTGGTTCCCGAAATTCCAAAAATCGTGGCAACAAGCGAGGCAAACGCAAGAATGGACCTCGTACAGGGGAGCCTATGCTTTACGGGCTCAACCTCTGTGGTGAGGAACCCACAATAACAGAGACACCAGTTGCAAAGACTTTTGGGATGCTGGATATGTATCGTGATTTCGGCGCATCTGCGAAACAGCACCAAGTCGAAGAGCAATTAGCCGTGCTTGAATCTCGGGCCGGCGAAATCATCAGCACGATTCGAAAGGCATTCAACGCAGGAAAGGATGATGTTTGGATAACAAGGACTCAGCGAGATACTCTAAGGAAATTCCTTTTCATTATGAAGTACCGGAGTACGGGATTTCATAAACGCTATTTCCACGAAAATGCGGAAGACTACAACGAGGATGATAGAGAAAGGATGTTGAAGTATATGAAGGAGAAAGGGGTAGAAAGACCTATTGATGTGTGGTTTGATAACATCAAGGCCATTCTTGAATTAAAGATGGATTATCAAATGAGTTGGATGGATAAGTTGAGAGAGCAAATCTACCCTGACGATGCAGAATGGTGTATCAACAATATCCAAGGATTTTACATGGCTTTCGTTACTCCAAGCAACAAGGAAGAGGAGTTTTTACTTACGCAGAATGCCTACAGCATATTTGAAGGCGCATCGACTCTGAATCTCAGTCCAGTAACCGGCAAATTGGAAGGTTCAGCCTACACAGAATTCCATCTCTTTGCTCCTATCGAACCAAGACTGTTGATTGTGCTTCGGACACTCATCCTTCCCGTACCCGAGGAAGATTACACTAATGGCCCTGAAGCAAGAGAGCTATTTTTCAAAGCTGTCACAGCTCCACATAGCAATCCCGAAGAAGCAGGCATGTTTCTCAAAGATCTTCCCATCAATAAAGCACGCAACTCGTATTCAAAAATTGTCGATGGTAAAATTGTTCCCATTAATGGCGGTCCGACGGGGATAAACGACAGGTTTTGTTTCCGCTTTTTTCCCATATCGGAGGTCCACGTGCAGAAAATTAACAAAATCATGCTTGATGAGAGTCATGCAATTGATTTGATCGTTTTCAAAGACCAGGCTGCGGCTTTAAGGACGCTGGAGAAATACCTAATAGGCCAGCGCGTGCCTCAACTTGAAATTAGCCGTGCCCGAGCTATCATGAAACTGCAACAGGCAGTGAAGCTTTTGGCTGCAAGTTTGCCAGCGGGTCAAACTCGGTATCTGCCAGAAGACATATTAGGAGAAGAGCATAGAGCTAACGATAATTTGTATGCTTTGTGTCTCGAAAATGAAAAGGCAAAGAATCTCTTCTGTGAACTCAGTTAGTGTTTATTTCGGCATGGACCTTTCCTGTTTGCTAACAATCTCTAGGTGGAAAACAGATTGAACAAAAAGACTTCAATCAGGCCCGCGTGTTACTTTATATGCGCATCAAGCTAGATACTACCACCCTCTGGCTTCCTGAAACAAAGAGGGAAGAAGCACGCAAGAACTTCCTGAGAAGTTTTGTATATGATGGCAAAGTTCCAGCGCAAGTCATCTGGATCTTTGTCAAACGTATACGCTTCATGAAACACGGTTATACTAGGATCAACGCCTAAAACATGTTGGAAGACAGTTTTCTACCAGTTAGGTACTTGTATGGGACAGAGGATGTCATTGCTGCTTGTAAGTGCCATTGTTCTCGCTTCCCAAGGTTTATGAGTTACTTATCGAGAACAGCAAGAGATTCAATTCGAGAGCAAGATATCGGCCGCTTGATGTTTCATGCTTCTACCAATAGTTTTCTCATAGTAAAGCCATTATGGGGCCTTGTAAGTGAGCTTACGCTAGATGATGACGGAATGAGACGTTTGCATGAGGAGAAAGAGTTGGTACTAGGCGATCAAGGTACGAAAGGATTAGACTATTCATTCACTTCTTAAAAGAATAACTTGTGCTAATACTTTCGGATCTCAGGAAGCATTTGTGACTGCGGTACCACCTTTCCTTTCCACCACAGAGTGTTCTACGCGCACAATACTAACACGCTCACAGGAATTCCAATGCTTGAAAAACTTGCAAAATATGTACGAAACAAAGTTATCAGAAATAACCTACAAGCAATACCTAGGTCACCACTAGACCATATATTCACAGATGATGAGAAGATCGAGCTTATCACGCGTGAGCTTATACAAGAATACAAGGAAGGGACAGGAGAAATAATTGTAGAGAATACTGAGTTAGAAGAAGTATTGTTTGATGTTGTATATCTGTTGTTTGGTTCTCGAAAAACAGGTGTAATCGCTAGAAGTGGGGAAAATATGGGCAGTGAAAAGGGCTGGAGTTGCTTGGTACAGTAATTGGTGCAGTAATGAACAAGTATCTCCTTAGCTTTTACAATAAAGACCCAGTTATAGGACTCAGGGACCTTGGGCTTAGATATTCGATTCAAGGAGAAGCAAGAACTTGTAAACAAGGTGGCTTATGGTAGTATCTTCTAGTCGGGGATTCGAGAACAGTAGGATCTGGTTATTTTATTCCGTCAATGTAGTATACATTCATACCATTGGAGATACCTTGGAATCTTATCAACGATTAGCCTGCGAAGTAAAACCACCGGGATGGGGGCATCTATAGGTGGGTTATGATGACTACCGTCTTCGATTAGTTAAGAGTAAGGCGGGTTAGGGTACGGATAGAGAGATACAGCAAATTTGGCGGAAAAATAAGGGGCTAGGAAGATAGAAAAAAGTGTTAGCATAGAATGCTTGGCCTAGGGGATGTAAGAAGAAAACTGTTAGATAACGAGCATGAGGGTGATGCAGTGGATCCAAGTGAGTGAAGATAAAGATAATCGAGGTAAATATACCAAAAATGAAGCCAAGGATATATGGATTGGTGGTGTAATGATTAAGGTATCTTTGGTGCAGTGGTGAATGGGAAGGTGGGGTCGGATGAGGAGAGAATGATTACAAACTGTGGTCATGTTACCACTTATGATAAGAGAGTCAGAAGAGTGCTCTAATAGTGCCTAGTGCCTACTGTTTTGGAACGCTTTCACTCTATACCACTATCGAATGATATGGTTAAAACATAGTCTCGGATTTTATTCTTGTAGTACCATAACAGTATCTGCTCCGCCAGAAATTGTTATATTTCCAGAGATGCCAGAGCGGTTACCCATTGTATATGTACCATTAAATGGCGGCACGATAGTACCATTAACGCCCGAAGGAGCCTTGATCTCCATCGTAATTTTTCCATCCGAATTATATCCCCAAGCGGCGTAAATAATACCTTTAGGTGTCGGAATACGACCATGTACCCAGTCAGTCTTGAAGGCTGGAAGCGGTGCAAACAGGAAACGCCTGTATGCCGGCGATGTAGGACGAACACCTAGCACATATTCGGTGAGGAAAGTAGTTGGATAGCTACCCCAGAAGTGGCTTTGACCAGTAAAGAGATCGAGTCCGGGATACATGCCATCGGTGCTCTATTATCAATTATTACCGGAACAAAACAGACAAGAAGTAGAGCGGTTCGACCTACCACGTATTCCCAGTACCCTCCTGTGAAATTAGAGTCTCTGCGTACCATTGGAGACCACGTAGCGTCGAGGAGATCCTGGGCCAACTCAGTCTCACGGGCCTTGGCAAGACCCTCAAGTAGGAAACTCTGGTAATATGGATTAACGATACCAGGAGTATCTAAAAAGCGGGTTCCATTGATATAGCCGGCTGGAACTTTCAAGGCGGCAAGTTTTTCCATGAACTGTGTCCTTCGCTCGACTGTGCCAATTTCAGCTAATAGGACCTGAGCAATGTCCATCATATCGTAATCGGATGCGCCAAGGGTTGATGCGTAGTATCCGTCAGTGTTGTTCCAGAGTATAGTATCTATGGCGGTTCTTGAAAGCGCTGCTTGCTGACGATAGGAAACCGCAAGAGCGTTGTAGCCGACGTAATCTGCCATATCAGCCATTCTCTCTAGGCTAAGTATTAGACTAACTGTGCTCGTAGGTCCAAGTGCTTGCCCTTTCATGCTGGACAGTGGTATGTCTTGAGGACCATTGGGTGCTCCGAACAGCTGTGTTTCTTTATCTAGAGATCGTGTCATGGCATAGCTCGTGACTGCAACCATACTTGGCCAGTGCTTGTATAAAAACGTATCGTTTCCGGAACTGTGAGAAGCAATCACTATCAGCCTGTACGAATCTTATAATTGCATGATTCATTTACTTACGAAAGCCAGTAGTTATAGATTATTTGCATAAAGTCAAAGTTATAGTCCACAAGGATAGGATCAACGTTGGCTGTCCTGATAAGGGTGCCTTCGGCATCCAGGGGACTCATCAATGTGTTAGCTGGAACCTGACCTGTTGATACCTGCCTGGAAAAAGCTTCTTCTGCCGGACCCCATACAAATTCATTTTGTCGTGTACCGACCATGACAGTGCGTGCGGAAACAAGACGATCACCAAGCCAAGAAAAACGGTCGCGCTTGCCAGAATCCGAGCAGGTATAGCCATTGTTTGTTTGGACACCGTATTCGACCAGAACATCATCCGAGGACATCGGATTGCTGTAAATATTGTTCCCATTGTGGTCGGTTACATTGACGTTTCTAACATAAGCGGCTTGATCCTGCCATGGGCCGAAGGCGAAGCTTTTGTAAACACCTCCTGGGATATACGGGTTGGGATCACCAAGACCGTAGGAGCTAATATTGAAGTGTGCGATTTCAGTGTCGTCAAGAAAGACTGTGTATGTATCATCACCAGGGGATACTGTCTTGACAGTGTGCCATGTTTTCTCGCTGACATTCTGTTATGCAGATGGTTATGATATGTTACCGAAGTTGAGTTAGATGAAACTCACGATTGCCAGTGGAAACTTTTCCAGCACGTAGCCTGGTAAAGATGTCTGATTTTGGAGCGACCAGCCTCTACCTACAATTAGAGTATTGGGTGGGACAAGTGATCGATCAATGTTTCTAAAAGAACCCTCAGGATAGTTGCTTGTGAGGACAACTAGATCAGACATTGTCAGCAGCTGCTATCCTGCTCCAACCTTATGAAACATACATATAGGTCCTGTTGCTTGGATAGCGTCTATTTCAGTGTCGACACGCCATCCAGTTCCTCCGTAGTCAATCATTGTCTGGAAAGTTAATGTGTAATTGACCATGTTGACGACTCGGGTAGTGCTTGCGGGCTTCTGGCCTTTTATGTAGGCGCCATCATCTGTAATCTTCCATGTGGAAGTCTGAGTACTGGGTGGAAAACAGACCAACTGTTGAGTGCGTGGCCCAAGAGCCCATATATCTGTGTAAGTTGAATTACTTGACGCAAAATATCCCTCTATTGAAGAAAGCTAGGAAGAGGTAAGTTTAGTGGGGATAAAGAAGTCGAGATTAAGAAGGCCTACTGGAATTTGCTCCACACTAGACAAGAAGCCCGCTTTCGATATTCTCAATCCAATCCCCTCAATTAGCTTAATGGACTGCCATCTTTGGGAACCTTGGATGAATGTGCTCGTGAGAAGGCCAACATTGGTGATGTTAATCGTTTCGACTCGGAAGGTAGCGCCAAGACCATTTGCAAAGGCAAATGGACCATCGCTATGAGGATTTAATAAGCCGCTGCAAGACGTTAGAGTTTTATTTGGTACTTAGTTCAACAAACCTACGTGAAAGTTTCACTATACTTCACCTCAATCTGTGCATAACTCTCGACAGCGGTAATATTAAAGATAGGTTTTCCAGCGACATCTAACCCGTAATCCACTAAAAGAATGACAAATAAAGTTAGTTTATATTGGAAGAAAGAAACACTGAGTCAGTGAAGCGGCACCAATTAAGAGTCAGTATGAGCTTGTGAGAATAGTATATTAACCACTTGATTAAGAACGAGATACTATAGTTGAGTTAATCGAGCTACTATATCAGTGACCCCGATTTCAACCATGATGTGATATAATAACGGCTTCGATATAGGGAACTAAGATTTGAATCTTACGGGTGTAGATATCCTCAACTGCATTGAAAAATAAGGGAAAGGATACAGTGCTATTAGCAGATTGTTCAGTCAGGCCTTGGACTATCGATGTAGGGTATATGTATTCAGCATCTGCTGGAGGTGAATAGTGTTGTTGCAAAGGAATTGGAGGCCAAGGGATAGAGGGAGATGACTGTCTTGCATGCGATAAACCGTCCGCCAAAACCCACGTAGCAATAAAAAAGACAACGATAGAAGTATTGTAGATAATCATCTTGTGTAGAACTCCCTCAAGCTATATGAAACTTATTTTACAAGTGAGAAGGTATCTTCGAAAAGATGATCTGATGTCTCCTACCCGTTGCATTTTATATAGTAGATATTAATGATCAACATTCGAGGTACTTCACCCACTTGGCCGTATTCCCCCACTTCCCCGTATTCCCCACTTGTGGGAAGATGAGAATTACTTGGTTTTTTTAAACTTACTCGGGAACTAGAAGGTTCTTGAATCCACTGAACTTACATCCAGCGGGGCGATCTTTTTACCTGACTAGAGCGTGAATGTCGTGGTATAGGAAAGAGAGAAGAGATTAGGCCAAACTGGCTCGTCGTACAGGTAGTAACGGGCTGTACAAGTGATTCACTTGTTTTTACATTGCTCCTTTGTATTGTCCACTCCTTCGTATTCCGCCACTCCTCCATATTCTCCATCGCCCGCTCCTCTATATACCTCACTCTCTTGTTCTTCCGTATTCCCCGCCTTTTGCATCCCACTCCACTGTATCCCCCGCTTCTTTCATTCCCCACCCCTCTGCATTTCGTATTCCTCACACCTCCACATTCCGTAGATTTCAGATGCCGAAAATGTGACATTAGTATAATTGATCTTATGCTGCTCACTCATATATATCCGGGCAAAACGTTGGAATTGATTTGGGGTTGTTTGGTCCTATGGAGAAATAAATCTTTCGTTAACACAAGACGATTGCTAATTTTTCTAAGCGTCGCACACTGAACATCCTTTCAAATGTATTTGCTGTACCCGAATCACAAGGCGAATCGAAAGTCAAGACGTTTGTTGCCATCTTGCTCGCGGGCAACTTGATCTTGCTGATAAATGACCTGTTCCTCCAGAGACATCTGGCTCCAGACCTTCTCTTTCTGCTTGTTCAAATGATTCAAGTATTGCCTCTGAATAAGGAATGCGACCAAACTGACAGCGCAAATAGAGATGCACACTTTGTTACCCGTCTTGTAGTAGGGTGCGTCCCACTTTCGGTAGAGTTGGCTTCCAACAAGGGAACCGATCTGCACAATGACATTGTACGTTGCGGCAGTAATCGCTCGCTTCTTGACATCGAAAGAGTTTTCAGAGAGCCAAGATGAAACAAGCGGATGGAAGTAGGGGTACCCTGATGCCAAAGTGATGAGGGAGAAACGTGCCCAGTCACGACCGCCGTCAGGAATAGTGAGAAGAGCTGTGAGAATGGGGAGAAGCCAGAACTCGCCGATGAAGCAGTGAAAAGCACGCTCGTTGAAGTGGTTGCTACTCCACGCCAATGCCAACATAGTGATAATCTGTAGGACGGCGGAGGGGGCTGTAAGCATGTTCGATGCGAAGGTAGTAAATCCAATGCGCTTGAGTGTTAAAGTAAGGTAGGCCTGAATGGGAGTTGCGGGAATATAAGCCACAAGACCGATGAAGTAAAGACCCCACATAGACTTATCAGACCATGCCGCCTTGATGTCCGCCCACGTTGCTGGTTCGGTAACAGCAGTCAGGCCCTTTGCTGGATCGTCTCGCAAGATACGCTAGGACTTTAGTATGTGTCAATGATAGATGGAGAGAATACTCACGTTGATCATTATAACCTCCTCTCTTTCGCTGTACCAAGGTTTACGACACAACATGGATGTTGTCTGAGTCGGTGCGAGTGGTAGGTACAGGATTGAGATAATACCCAATAGCAAGGTCAAAAGTCCTTCCAAGAGGAAAAGCCAAAACCAGCCCGGTTGCCCATTGACATCCCGCATCTTGAGAATACCAGCTGCGAGAAGAGCTGAGATGACACGAGCAATATTTAAAGTTGACCAGAATGCAGCTAAACGAGTTGACAATTCCTTGCTAGTATAAAAGTACGTGGCCATAAGAATTGTTCCAGGAATGAAGCCGCCCTCGCAAAGTCCGATGAAAGCGCGCGTTACATAGAAACCAGTGCGGTTCACCATAAAACACTGTGTCCATGATACCATACTCCAGGCGATCATCATGACTGGCAAAACATATTTGAAGCCGTAACGCTTCGTCAAGAACTGAACAGGGAACTCGGAGACGAAGAAGCATAAGAGTTGAATTGTGGTGCCCTGGCACTCGGGTTAACGTTGCGTATGCCAATCGAGGACTGCATAATTTACTTACATTGTTGTAGTCATCAGAGGTCATGTTCAAGTCTTTCAAAAGGTTGTCCGCTAAGGCATTGGATAAGTTTCCACGGTCAAGCTGAAGTCCGAAAAACTATTCAACTTTTAGAAATTGAAGATCATTGGTGATGGTATCCTTACCATAACACACAGCCAGCTCAACAGCTTGAGATCAGTCTTGCGAACCACTCTTCTTTCTTCTTCAGCGGTCCATGTTGCATTGGGATCAAATCTGTGACCACCTTCATAGCTTTCATGAGGTCTGATCGACTCGTGGATGTTCTCACGACCAATCTCAACCTGGCCTTTACTAGGCTCTTGATGATAGCTATAGACCGATTTAGAGCCGGCCTCGATATTGTTGGCTGGATCCATGTCGTTTCAATAGGCTGGAGGATTGGCGTGGGTTGGGTTTCTTGACACTCGCTTCGTCTGATTTGAAGGAGCTGGACGGATGATAAACTGATGCCAAGGTGAGAGGTGGCATGTAGTCAGCCAGATCTATATTGAACTGTGAAAGTATACATTGCACCTACTCTGCAGATGCGAGCAACTATTATATGTTCTTAGGACATCTTTCTTGGTTCCTGCCTCGGCTGTACTTGGCTAAAAATGTGAGCTACACCGGACTGAATCAAAGGTTCGGGTCATCGAGACATTTTGGGACAGATTTATTATTCAATCATCCCACTTGAGCAGCACCAAGCAGAAGCCTGCCCCCTCCATTGAGCAACAACTTTTTAAACCGCAGCGCTAAATCGAATAGGAACTCTACCGCCGCTAGCGCCTTGGAGAAGCGGGCTGTTTTTTCGTTCGAGAAGTAACCTGGTAATATAATGTTGTTGTTATTGGAGGAATTGTCGTACAACTTCTTGCATCATTGCAGGTGCAGATGTCGTCTTCCGAGTCTTCGCTTGTGAATGGAGACCCTGGTCAATGTTTACAGGACCCCAGCAGCCCAGGTGCATCCCAAGATTCCGTCTTCCGTCTTACAAAATTGGTAGGCAGACACACCAGATATAATGATATACTTTCGAAGGACTTGAAAGTGCGAAGATAAAATCAAATAAAATACGGTGCAGGGACAAGTAAACCCAGGACGAATAGTAAGGCTTACTCACGAGCCAAACATGCATTCAGCCCAGTTTTGGTGGAGACCACGACCGATTCGTCTCGTACCAATAGAGGAAATGATGTTCGCGTACGAAACCTCGACGGAGAAAGCGAAATCAGCAATGAAATCACCATCACTGGCACCCGCTATGTGGGAAGACCGAGAGTGTTTTTCGTCTTCGCTATTTTCAAAACTGTTCTTTCAAGAATCATTTCCACTGGAGGCATGACATGATGGCATGCATGCTGCAGTAACCAGCGATCGCCATCGCCATGCTCCCAAGTCTAGGTTTGGGATACTATGTCTCCAAGCCCTTAAACACTCAACGTCTCTTTTTTCTACCACTCTTTCAAATCCGCTTCCACGATGCTGCTTCCCCACGACATTAATTGCGCTCCATGCACCTCATATTTTCGGCGGCAGATAGAGGAGTTCCATGTTCTGAAGGGTGGAGACGAACGGTTGATAACAAATAACGGCGATGTTGGTTTTTCTCGTCGGTCATTTGAGTATTATGCTGTTTGAATGTATATCTGAGGTTTGCGAATATCGACAATTGATCGTGCTCTTAAAGGTCAGCGAAGTGAGACTCACAAGTGTGTTCGACCGCGCGAAGTTTTTCATGGCTTGCGATGGAATTCGGCGTAGTGGGGGTTTGAATACTTGTAAATTGATATTGCGATAGCTTTACTGTTCGGAGACAGAGGCCGGGGCCGGGTACTGTAGCTTGAGCTGGGAACGGAAATTCCCTTGCCGATACTTCGTACTGAACTTTACGTATGTTTACTAAGGCAAAGATATAGAAGCAAATTATACGGGTTATAAGGAGTAGTATGGCCGTTGCAGCCTCAGATTTCAGGCAACATAATGATTGCCGGTGCGAATCAATATAATTCGTTATACTTCCCCGCATCTTCGGGTTATTTATCTACTAGATCGCAATTCCTTCTTTCACGCTCTCTGAACATTATCTCAGCGATCGTCTATATAAGCGTCTTCTCTACCAATTCCCAAACCAACAATACCCCAAATCTGGCTCCATACACCCACGATGTCAGCCTGCTGTATACTATGTAACAGGTCGTTCAAAGAACAGACAGCGCTAGATCAACATATCCGAGACTCCCCTGTACACAAGAAACAGCAAACGGCTTTTCTCATTAAACCGGCAAAGCCACAGGCACTCGGGCATCATATTCATACAACGAAACGCAAACACGGGCAACAACCAAGTACAACCAAAGCGGGCTCTAGTACTCCGCAGATAACAATACCTGCGGTCACGACTATCCCTCAAGGTATATCCTGGTCTGTGATTATGGAGTCTGAATATGACATTGTGGGCAACGCGTTGTCGGCACATTGCCATACGCCAATGGAGCTCCAGGAGAACGGCTTCATTATACACCCGTACAATTCGTTAGATTATGCTAATGCACGGAAATGCAAGCGCTGTAATAGTAAGTTTTCCCTGCTGATGATGGGGGGTAAAGGGGCTAAACCAACATGGTGAAGGTCAAGAAAAGAACGTGGTCGGTCGAGACTGTATCTTCCATCTATATAAGCGAAATAAATGGGTATGTTGTATTGTATGAGGATCAATATCGGGAAAATGCTTATACACCAAAACGTTGCAGAACTCAAACAGGCCGTATAAATGCTGCAGTGATGGGGGAAGAGGCTGCAAGACCTCACCAACGCACGATTTCCAAATGCCTCTACGCGCGATTAAACACGAAGACTTCCGACAAACCCCACCAGCCTCCGCGGAGAAGAAGTTTCTTGCGGTGGCTCTTGACTGTGAAATGGCAGGGGTTGCTGGTGGAGGGAGTGAAGCGATTTTACTTTGCGTTACCGACTATTTTACTGGCGCAGTAATTCTTAATCGATATGTGTGTCCCCGAGAACCCATAATCCAGATGCGGTCTTCAATTCATGGTATATCCAAAAGCATACTTGAAACTGCGACTCGGCAAGGGCAGACATTGCGAGGCTGGGAGGCAGCCAGGTTAGAGTTGTGGAAATATATCGATAGTAATACTATCATTGTCGGCCATGCATTACAGCATGACTTGGATGCCTTGAGGATGATCCATCCCCGTATTGTAGATTCTGGGATCTTGTCGAGAAACGCTGTTGGCATCCATCGCATTCGGTGGGGATTACAGACACTCTGCTCTGAACTGCTTCATATTGGAATTCGGAAGAATAAAGAGGCTATCCACGATTGTTTGGAGGATGTCTTGGCTACGAGAGAGGTTATTCTGTTCTGTACCCTAAAAAAGGAAGCATTCCAGACCTGGGCTGAAGCTACGAAAGTCAAGGAGCTACGCTTAGAGAAGGAACGGGAGAGCAGAAGGCAAAACAAACAATCCAGGAATTACCAAGTGAGGGTTGGGGGCGGAAGCTGCTATCGTATTTACCCTGACTCAGACGAACAGGGCGAAGAGGTTTTGCATTGGTCTGACATCGCAGAGGATCTCGGATGGCCACATCCTGATACTGGATATGACCCTTGGTCAGATTAGTAGGGAAGTCTACCCAAGTTTGTTTAGAAGAGTTTATTTCAATTAAAGAATAATGTTATATTGTTTTGATAAAGATACGGCCAAAGAAGTAATAGCTAGACTTCAAGGGATCCAGAACAAATGCCTCTATGCGATCGCAGGCGTATATAGGGCAATATCAATCTCAATACTAGAGGCAGAGATATATATTCCACCGATAGATCTATA
Organism: Clarireedia sp. CPB17; assembly: GCA_002242865.1. Classification (NCBI taxonomy): domain Eukaryota; kingdom Fungi; phylum Ascomycota; class Leotiomycetes; order Helotiales; family Rutstroemiaceae; genus Clarireedia; species Clarireedia sp. CPB17. Next base: position 27,495 of record LLKJ01000806.1, on the reverse strand, counting down.
TCTCGACGATAGGTAACCGCATTCGAAGGTGAATTCAAGATACTCCAATTCAGACTTTTATACAGAAAGCCTGCGAGACGATCAGAGAGAGGCTCCGACTTTGTACAAGACAAGGCGGACGTACCAAAGGACAGAAAAGGGCAAATGGGCCGACTTAAGAACTAGAGACCTCGACCAAAGAGGGGATCCAAAGAGGGAGATTCACTAAGCGTGGTATAGACGGTGGATGATGAATACTCTTCCCGGTACGGACTGCGCCCAAGTCAAGAAGCCACGAGACCCAGTAATGTTCAAACTCATAGGCAACTCAAAAAGGTAGAGAGTGAAGTCCTGTGGGTGGGCTATCCTCTACTCGCCTTAATGCATTCACGATAATCTATAGGGCGACTTAGAGGGTTGTAGCTGGTTTTCTCATTAATAGGGCATAAGGCCTTTACTTATATCTAAGACTACCTGTGAGATCGGTGATAAAAGTGAAGGCATTCAGAAACTCCGAATCCGACGGATATCATGATCCGTCAGAATCTCCGATGCATGATTTATAAATGGGCTTGTCTAGGACCTCTCTTTTACTGATTTCTTTGCCACTGTTTTGAGGATATAAACCCTCTTCTTTTTGCTGTATTTTAGTTCTTTAGATAAATCTACATATGCATTCATTTCAGTCATAATCTCACACTACCACTAAACCATCCGATATTTATGGTCGTCGACCTCGGTCGTTTTCGGGGATTGCGACAAGTCCTTATTTAGATGAGAACAGGTCCAGGTGCCGCTTGGGCGCGGAGGGACTTTCTCCGGGCTATTCTTCCGCAAGGCTGAAGCTTTGGCCGACGATATATTGCTCTCAGAGTTGAAGCGATTGGCGAAAGAGGATATAGCCAGAATGTAGTAAGTTAGCCGTGGGTGATATGTATCTCTACCGTTAATGGCAACAGTGGCAACTCAATCAAACCGAAAATTCCGAGCTCTTTGAAGGATTGATGCCTGGTTGAGAACTAAAGTTGCCGGAGTTAGGATGAGGACTTGAGGATTCAGTGACACATTGTCAACTAGGGAGAGATTGTTAGCTTACTTCCCAAACCCATACGGCCTACTTACAGTCAGCTATATCAAGCTGCACGATTCTATGATTAATACTGGAACAAAGTAAAGAGGTGGGAATCTGCTGGATTGTGTTCCGTAGCTGGCGATCAGTCATCAATATCGAGTTGTCCTGGGCAATTGTCTAAAAATAACCGTTTCGCTCGTACCATCTCGTCTACATGGATGAGTCTGTCTGCGATAGACGAATCGGTTTTCGGCGAACTGGCTGGGCCCTTCTCGGGGTTGCTCTCTTTCATATTACCAGACTTCACCGTGATCGTAGACATCATATTCTTCCGGCATACACTCGAGGCAGCGTGCTGTTCTCTCAGGTATTTCAAGGGACTACTGATAAAATTTATATAAATCTCCTTATTTCAGCTATACTTGATACTTAATAATTATATAGTGCTGACAGCACTGTGCTGTTAAGAAAAAAGAAGTATTTGGGATAAAATGTTCTCACTTGCATATACCCACTTAAGCGCATACTATACTACTCTTCCCTCCCCTGAACAAAGGTAAAATTTTAGTATGTGTTGCTGTAGGATTATCGAGGAGTAAGTGGACTTGATATTAGTGAAAGAGATGAATCTATTACAGTTGGACTTCCAATGACGCTATATTGTTCGACAAAAGTAAAAAGAAATATTCTTTATAGTTACCTACCTCAAGTCAACAGAGCGCTCATCCGCAGCAACCCCCCAAAATCATCAGTTCCCTCACACCACCTCGCTAGCTCATCTACAAGAACTTGATCCCCTTCATCTGCTTTCCGCAGATCCCCCAGCTTCAGCTGTGGCTCTAACCCGCCACCGCTGGATATCGCCCGTTCAAGTCGAAACACCCAAGATTCCCGGATATGATAGTCCCACAAATCTCGTGGCCCAGGCAGCGGTGTGCTTTCCGTGCCTCCGCAACGTTTCTGATCACGGTACTCGTCTGACCCTTCGCGAACGAGTGAGTCGAGGATGAAGAGAAGAGCCATGGTTCTAAAATTGTTAGTATTCAGGGCGGCAAGTCAAGAAGGCAGAAGAGATATAAGAGGCGGGAAAGAAGAACAGAATCTGAAGGGGAGAACTACCGGCGGATGCTTTCGTTGAAAGTCCATACCCGCTGTGTGAGATCTGGAAGGACAAGGAGGTTCCGCAAATGCGAGCTTGATTGCGAGTGAAAGAGAAAGCGAGCAATTTCCTGTTCCTCGAGTCATTCAACAAACCCCTCACAATATTTATTCTGTTAGAACAATGACAGGAGTCTGGGTTTGCTCACCATGATAACAATCCCCATGGAAATGAGTCCCTCCTCCTCCTGATTGTTTTGGAAGTCATGTGATTTCAACAACAGGTAGATTGCCATGCTCTGGAAAGCTCCAAGTAGCTCATCACTATTAAACTGTCGATACTGCGTCTTGGATTAGCTCAGTTCTCTATGTCCGTGTCTTGCCGCGTTCTCACCTCCCTTCCAAGACGCTCTACCTCTGCATAGATGCTCCTCCACACCATGTCTTCAGTAGCTGGGGTTCGCGCCTCCCATATACTAACTAATGATGCGCACACGGCTAATGGAGGTGTAAGGCACTGGTGCACACCGTTCCGGACACAGTTATGGGGAAGTTGATCATAGAGCACGCACGACGGGTAGATAAAAGGTGGAAGTTGGCCACGAAGGAGCAGCGTGGGGTATGCCCTTACTTGACCCCGGATGAACCGAGAAGCGAGGTGAGAGTCGGTGGTTTTTGAGTTGCGGGGATAAAGGAGGTCGTGGTATTTGGTACCAAGGATAACCACTGTACCGGTATTGTTCTCGGGGACAAACTCCCGACGATCTGCCTGGTGCCTTTCTCTCGCGAGAAAGTTATTACTTTGAGGCCTACTTCGTTGTTCTGCTACCCCATTAATCGTGGTGGGAGCTGTCTCGCCAGGCACAGAGCAAGTAAGATTTGGATCGGTCCAATCTGGAGTTCGCCAATCAAGATTGTCTCTAAACACTGAAGATTCTGATGCCACAGTTTCCATGAAGTTGAATGCGTACATATCGTCATTATCCCCGCCAAAAGAATTATGATTGCCCACATCTTGGTCAGAGACCTCGTCTAACAACAGCGATGGCTCCTCAGGTCTGGATACAGGCACAGCCGTCGTTGAGAACGGGACATAAGAACATTGCAGTCCACGGTCTATGCAGCGTGAACAAATGCTGGCCAGATTACAGCGCGCCTTAGCGCGGCGGCAATGCATGCAGGACTTCTGTCGGGAAATAGGCATTGCTGTTTCTATCTAGCCTAGAACAGCCAAGTTCGCGTACAATTGTTAATCAGATAGGGATTCCGCGGAGCTTGTTGACAGATGTTGTGTTCATGCATTATGTCAGCACCGCGGAGTTTTGGGTGGGTCTGTTTCACCCAGCACTGGCCAATAATTTCCCAGATGTCAACCCACAAAGATCATGTTCAACGCGACTGCTACTACCCTCTCCAGCCTTTTTTCGATTGTTTGGAATTTACGTTCTACCTTACGAGTCGAGTGATAGCCCTGTTAACTGGATTATATATATCCCCAAATGAACCCACAGGGAGCTCCATTTGTTCCCAATCCACCGGAAATCCGCGGTTTACGGATATGAGCGGGCACGAGCACGTAACTCTACATTTCACCAACAACGACCGAGGATAAATACCAAAGGTTCACTTCATTTGATGTCATTATTTCATTCACTTATTCTAACTCATAATCTTCGCTCAGAAAATCTCCACGTAATATCATCTGAAAATGTCTCCTATTCGAGTCGGATTCATCGGCCTGAAACCATCCACCGACGGTTCCCTTCTCGGATCTTGGGGCGTTCGTGGTCATCTTCGCTCAATCCAAGGTCTCGCCGGCCTGTACGAAATTGTAGCTGTTGCCAACTCAACTCTCGAGTCCTCTCAGAAATCCATCGAAGTCCACAAACTGCCCACAACCACCAATGCATATTGCAATGCTGAGGATCTTGCCGCTGACCCAAATGTCGAGCTTGTGGTTATCAGCGTTGAGGTCAGAAAGCATTATGAACTTGTCATGCCAGCGTTGAAGCATAAGAAAGATGTATTCGTAGAATGGTAAGTCCATGTTCTCAAAGTATATTATCATGAGAACTGGATACTAACTACAAGATTTCTATAAAGGCCAATGGCTGCAAGTGTTGAGGAGGCAGAAGAACTAACGAAAGTGGCGAAGGAGAATGGAGTTAGAACTATGGTCGGGTTGCAAGGGCGATAGTAAGTTCCACTGTGAAAGGAGATGACTTGAGTTAATATAATAGTGACCCGCTAGTGCAAAAGATCAGGGAAATCTTGGCTGAAGGGAAGATTGGCAAGATTATGAGCTCAACTGTGACGGCCTGCAGCAGTGCTCTACCTGTCGAGACCTGGTTGAAAAACTTGGAATTTTATCTCGACTTCAATAGCGGAGGAAACGAGTACACGATCTTCATAGGTCACTGTAGGCCCCTCCTTGCCTCGACCCTCTACCCTTATGAGAACCTATTAACCCATTGCCCGTACACAGTCCTTGATAGCTTCACATATCTCCTCGGCGACTTTGTATCAGTCCACGGCCTCCTTGCATCCCAGTACACAAATGTTGTCATCATCGACCCCGCTACAGGCGAGATCGTCAACCCCGCATATCCAAAAACCGCACCCGAGCACGTCTTCGTCACCGGGACACTAGAATCTTCAGCCGTTGCGTCGCTCGCGTTCCGAAAATCCAAGTCTGCGGCTGACGCCGTTGGGTTCCGTTGGTACATCACAGGTACCGATGGCGAGATTGCAATCACTACTGAGGAGGGCAGTTGGCAAGGTGGCGGCATTAGGGAGAAGAGGAAGATCTCACTCAAGGTCGGGAAGGCTGAAAGTGTAGATGTTGAGTTCGGGAAGGATGATACAACGCTAGCGGAGAAGGTTGCGTTTCCGGCTACGAATACTGCGAGACAGTATGAGGCATTTGCTACTAGAGATGGGGAGGTGGTTACGTTTGAGGATGCGTTGAGAAATCATCGATTGATGCAGAGAATTGCAAACTCTTCTGGATGGGAAATGGTGTAACTAGATGTAGAACGTATTCTTCGATAAATGCTGTCAAGTATACTTCTATTACATTTATCAAGCCAATTGGCCTGCATTCAATAGCCGACGTGAGCTGCTCTTTATTGTATACTTCTTGTACAACTAAACTACGTAACGCATCTCGAACGAACGGCGGTCGTTTTGTCTCGGAATAATAGGCTAGGAATAAGGAGAGTTATTTGACTTATTTCTATAAGGCACCAAACCTATTACATGATCAAGAGGCGTTGGTGCGAAGGCTGTATTGACAGCCGACGCTTATAATTCAGGGCGAGAAGATTAGTCTGAATGTTTACAGTTACACAGCGTTACTAGATATTCGTGATACAGTTTTCAATCACCAGCTTGTCAAAGACTCAAGCCGCAGAGCATATAAATTGGTCGCATACCTTTTCGACCACGGTTTGAAAATGTGGAGTAAGTATTGAACATGGACATTGAAGCCTTTTATATAATATCTAGCGTTACACTCATTCCGTCAGATATAATTGCATGTCACTCTAGAGAAATGCCAAGCACCCGTTGTTGTTTCCAATTCTCTCATCCAAGTTCAAAGTCCTCGTATGCCATGATGGAGCAAGCTCAGCCTCAAGCTCTTGTCCGCCGCGACTCAGTCTCACATTCCTCGCCGACGCTCCGAAGTTGCCGCCGCCGCCACTGGTACCGCCGCCAGGCACCTGCAAGTTCTGGCCGGGCCAGATCTGGTCGGGGTTGGTGATGTTGTTATGCCTAGCAAGTTCCTCGTACGAGCAGTGTGAGAAGCGGCCGGCAATGGCCCGGAGTGTGTCGCCCTGTTGGACGGTGTAGGTCGAGGCGCCGTGGCTGCTACCAGAAGACCAGCGCAAGCTGCCGTTGTCGTTCTCGATGATTTTGTTCAGGCTGATGGTGCTAGACTGATAGGAGCCATCTGCGCGGCGGCACTGAGCGTGCAGATTGTAGTCACCGTTTGCATCGAGGCGAATGTCGTTGGACGAAGAGGTGAAGTTGCCACCGAAGTCACCTCGCGAACGCTCGTCGCCGCTGTTGCGGCGTTGCTGTTGAGGTGGTGGGCCGCCGTGGTGCTGCTGGTTGTACTTCTCGCGCTTCTGTCGCTCCTCCTGCTCTTTTTCCCACTTCTTCTTCTCGTCGTGCTCATCCTTCCAGTCACCTACTGCGTCTTGAGCCTTGTGCCCTGCAAAGGCACCGGTTAGGGCGCCGACGATGGTGCCTGCGGTGCCATGTCCTGCTTGACCGCCTATCTTGTGTCCACCGAAAGCACCGGCTGCACCTCCGGCAATACCGCCCATGATACCGCGCTCACCCTCTGGATCACCCTCACCGTTGAACTGGTTTTGGTAGCCTTGATTGTGCGAGTTGCGTCCTGAGTTGGACGAATGCGCCGCTGTACTGGGGAACTTGAATTTGTTAGTCTGAGAAGCAAAACCCGAAATAATTAACTTGCCTGCTGGTACTGAGAAGGCTCCTGGCCATAGCCTCCCTGGCCGTCGCCATACTGCTGCTGCTGGCCACCGTACTGCTGTTGTTGGCCATAGCCATTGTTCTGACCTTGGTTGTAGAAATCGCTAGCCTCGCCATGGTGCTGTTGCTGCTGACCGTAACTACCGCTATTGTTGTAGTTGTCCTGGCCGTAGCCGCCTTGCTGGCCGTAGCCTCCTTGGTTGTAAGACATGTTGATAATTGAAGAGTTATGAAGGTTTTAAGGATGTATGATTTGCAAATCCGCAGGGTATCTTTGCTCGTGGAGCCATCTCTTTATACTACCCCTCAGCCTCTCTGTGGGGTCATCATATGCAGTGCCATGATGTATTATTCATGAGTTGTCTGGGACAAGCCGACACCGCCACGTAATGCGCAGCGACTTTGTTGGGTTGCGCTATGGTGCATCGTCACAGCGATCCACCTCAGCCACAGCATGGGCCAATAGGGCAGCCGGTCTGAGAGTTAAGGTTGCGTTCTAATTTTTGATACCCCACTTAATGCGCGAATCACGCCAGCGTGCCGAAACCCGATTCGTTTATCGCACCCATCCAACGTAGGCGAAATGGTAGGAGCGAAACTCAGACAACTTCTGTAAGTAAAAGCCACAGAAGTCTTTGTTCCGTTCCTGGGTTATATGGCGAATGGTCTTCTTCGACCACCCGATTGACTTGAGGGGCTTCCTGATATCGGGGATTTTGACGTGGAGACCAAACTTATCATAAAGGAAGACTGCCATCTCATCTTGGTATAATCCAGGTCTCCCTATCAAATATTCACAGAGGGCTTCGAGCATGGGAGACGTGATTCGTCGTCGTCGTTCTCCGACACCGTTTGGTAATGCTTTCGTCGAATCATAGCATCGAAGTATGGAAGCTATCGAACAGAGCGGTCACTGCAATATCGATTTGTGTCAGTTTCTTACCAGACCAGCTACTAAGTATCATATCGCCAATCAACTGATGCTGAGATGCTACCAGTCGAATACCATGACTTGACGGAACTTCTTCTTTCCCACTGAAGAGGAAGTCAAAGCAGAGCATATAGAAAGTGGAAGAAGGGTCTGGACATGCTTTAGCTCAGGGAATATTCGGCTGAACAGGTTAGTCCTAGAAAATTGCCCACGATAGAATGAACCAGCTAGAATCGTTGTTATATATCTAAGGAGACATAAACCATATCTAGCTTTATTGCACCACGCAAATATTCGGCGGCAAGACAGCTGGGTTAGTACCCCTATGATTGTCATTATACGTCACGATTTGCGGTAGCCACCGACGAGACCCAGGCCGTACCGTCCCAGAACGAGATATCATTCTTACTGCTGCGAACCCATTTATTGAACGGTTGACCTTGTTGATACTGCCACTTAACTCTGATCAGGTGAGGCAGGGAATATTTGGTCAAATAGAACACTATCAAGAATGATTCAATGTAGAGCGAATAAGTATATTGATTGTATCGATACTTGCTTATGTTCCTGGTTTACGTATATCTCTCTCGATTGAGGATTTTACGCTGTAGGAAGTCAGATCAGCACCTATTCTATTGTCACAAGGTTGCTGATCTAATAACTTAGTTGGCCTGGATCTCTTGTACGGATTTGATGCATATTTGTGTTTTATCCTCACGGCAGTTCCACAAAGGAGATGTCACTTCCGTAGGATCGGGTTTATCGAATTCTTATTTCCTCTGACAGAGTCACTTGATCCGAAATTTGGCGACGGAATGGATTCAAACATGTGTAGGCGCGTTCACCGTAGACTCGATGAGTGCTTTACGAAAAGATATCTTCCCGAGTATTTCTATGAAGCTATAGATGATAAACACAAGTATACTATTATTCTACAATAAATTTTGGCAGCCCAAACCTATTCCTTATGAGAAGACGAACTTAGCCTAAGTTAATTTAGGCTCTATATACCAGAGATCAGCACCCGGGGCTTCTGGTTAGCCTGTCCTCTCGCTGAGGGGTCAAACACGGGGTTAAACAATTCTAAGCTAATCTTAGAATCGGTGTACCCAGATTTAAAGTGTGTAATATGTTATCCAAGGGTGGGGAACGTGGTCCGTTTTCTTTAAAAGACAGTAGCTGACCAAATAGTCATTGCTAACAAAGACTTACTATTTGCACTTCATAGAGTTCAAACCCCGGACACAGGCAGCTACTACTAATATAAAGCTTAAAAGAGGCTGAAGAGTGTAAGAGGGCGGTAGGGCTGTATAAGAAAGTCGCAGGAACTGTTTTCCAACTATTAATCATCATCTGTCAAATGTCTCATCACTATTTTCTGGGACAGATCCCCCTTCTTACCTAGAGGTCTGAGGAGAAGGCATGAAGCAGGCTCACACCAATAGACATAATAAACTGAAAAGCAGTAACAAGCGAAGAATCGAAGGATTTTAACAAGTAGAACTGGCACCTACGATACCAACCTCAGAGACAACGCTCGTGTCAAGCACCTAAAGGCGATGAAAGGGCTTAGACGGAGCTGGTACGAAACAGAAACACAGTGAAGAAGTAACGTGACCAAATAACCCCTGCTGAAACAATTCGGATTGGAAAAACAATGAGGCCGTTCAGAATAACTTATGGCCGAAAGCCCGCCCGCTCTCTTCTCTTCTCTTCGAAGAACCTTCTTATTTTAGTTATCACTAAAATTCGAAGGCACTGTTTTCCCAGCCAAACACATGATGGAGCTTGTAGCCCCGACATCCACAATGGCCTCGCCAGAACTCTCATCACGTCCTCTTTCTCTTCTCGCTCTGCCTCCGGAGATCCATGCCGCTATTCTCCTTCACTTGCAATTCCTCGATCTCCATACTCTGCGGCTGGTCAACCACTACTTCCGCGCTTTGGTCCTTCCGCCTTCACATGCCGAGCTTCTATCAGCAGAGAAGATGCCAAAATTCGACTTCCTTGCCTGCGTTGGCTGCACAAGGCTGCGTCCTGTGGCAAAATTCAGCATTAAGATGTCTACAAAGAAGAAGGCACCGGGCGGGGCTCAAGCGCATAACCGGTTCTGCATAGAATGTGGGCGCCGACCATTACCAGGCGTGCATCGATATATGTTGGGCGCGCGGTGGAAGGAGTATGGCGTGCTCTATGCACGATGCAAAAGGTGTAAGATGATTGCCAAAGGGCCAGAGGATCAGGCAGTGCCGTTATGCTTCTCATGCCATACACAGGATTTGGAGAAGGCAAGAGCGGTAGAGGAACTAAAGAGGTTGCAGGCTGAGGCGAGGGAGCGGGAGAAGAAGAGGTCGCTGTGTGCGGAGAGAAGACGAGTTTTGATTGAGCGCGGCTTTGCGCTATCTGATATCGCTTCAGAGGATTCAACCGAGCAAGACGATAGAGAGTATCAGTGGGATTCTGGACAGGATGATGATATGAACTATTCCACTCATTCGTAACGTGCGTAGCTTTAGAGGTAAAGGAGACTAGGTGTCCATCTGTGCAGCTAACCAGCGTTACCACTCGACTCGCACATGTTACTTTCATGATCTCCAGTCTAACTAAATAATGCAGGGATTTCCCAGCACCACGTAGGCTTATATCAACAGCTTCGATCGCAGTACTCCTACGACAAAATATCGGAAAACCGGTATGTCCGGCAAGAGGGCCGATCAAACACTATCTTTTTCTACCTTTCACCGTTCCGTTACAGATCCGCCATTCCTAATTCAGACTAGCATGTATTTAAATGGTAGTTACCCCGCCTCTGAATTTCATCCTTCCCCTCTCAAGTCAAGCAATTACCTTTGGTGCATATCTGCTGCTACTGCTCGTTTAGTCATTAAAATCATCGCATCTCGTACTGGTCAGAATGACGACCACCCTTCTGAATACGACCGTGCCGGTACTACTCAACCTGCGGCAGGGTACCTAAACCTATCAAGTGGGTCTCACCAACACACACTACCCACTATCGACTTTGCCTCGGACTCAAGCGACGCGGCCTTCACTACGCTCTCTCAAGCTGCTTCTATAACCGGCATCGCCCTAGTCACTAACCTCCCAAACAAACCTCCGATCGCCTCCATCCAGCGATTGTTCGCACGGCTCTACAACAGCCCCGACCTCGCATCGCACCTCAACGCAACATACCCAACCCGTAAGGTATTTAAAACCGTATGTTTTGACTCCTCCAGCACGCCGAACATTGACCAGAAGACCACGATCGATCTCTCCATCGCCCGTCTGCAGAAGCTACGGAAGCTTCACCCGGACCTAGTCCAGGATCTGGGTACGGATTTCCACGATGTTTTGCAATTCTACACATCCGTCGAGGCGGGAATCATACCTCTGCTGATACAAGCTACCTCTCGCATAGCCGGCTCGGATCTTGCACCGATCCATCAGGGTGGGAATAAAAATCTGCGGTTGATCGATTACTTCCCAGATACAGCGCCGATCGGACCCCGGTACAGGGAGCATACGGATTATGGCATATACACCGTGGTTTTTCAAGATGGTTCAGTTGGTGGATTGCAGTTTGATGTTGGGAACCAGTGGATCAGTATGCCTTGAAGCTGCTTCCGAGTCGCTTGATTATAATATAATCCTTTCGTCACTTTCGCTCATTTACGCCAACCCGTATAAGATCCGTGAGATAAAGGACCGTTTGTTGAAGCTCACTCAAGGCTCCGATGCCTTAAGTACATATATCGCCAAGTTCGAACGTTTACGCGGTGAAGCATATATCAACCATTATCCGGAGGATACCAAGATCGATGCCTTTCGCCAAGGCCTGCCTATGTCAACTCAGAGGCGGCTCAGCGAAAGAGGTAACGAACCGGCTACCCTTAATGCGTATATTGCATATATGCAGCAGGTCGTCACCCCGTCGTACGCTTCTCCTATGCACTTGCATACCCCCGCCCCTACATCGCACTCTTCAAGCGCCCGGAAGTGCTATCTCTCGATTTGAGAGGATAATAATGGTTTATATATATTTCTCATCCTGAGTATAGACTTCGTATATAGATATATATACCGCGATAACTTTTTATTTAATATTGTGATAAATTTTAGTTTTTTCATTGAGAGAGGCTTTCAAGTAATATAAAGTATAATAGAGTACTCTCTGTTCTCTATAGTCCGTCACTTCTTCATTATCTTTTCTATACTCAGCTGCTGTAATAAACTCTCAATCTTCTCGAAAGAAATAGGTTTCGTCAAGAAGTCGTCAAACCCACTCGCCTCCGCCTCATCTCGGTCACGCCGACTAGCTAAGCCGGTCAATGCAACCACATATGCACGATGCGCCCTATTCTCTACGGAGCCTCCTTGCTCTTTCTTCCCATTTCTTTCTTCGATCAAATTATCTTCCTTTATAAGAGGATCAACCATGCCAATATCCTCTGACACAGAGAGGTGTGCGAAACTGCGCTCAAAGCTTCTTATTATTCTTGTTGCCTCAAAGCCGTCCATCTCAGGCATCGAGATATCCATGAATATGATGTCAAAGTGCGTGCCCTTGCGTGCAGCTTCTCTCACAGAAGCGACGGCTTCTATTCCGTTGCGCGCTGTACTAACAAATTCGAATTTGCGCTTGAGTAGGTATCGCTGAATAAGTCGAAGATTTAGCATATTATCGTCTACAGCAAGAATATGAAGCCCAGAAGTCGAATCTAGAGGAACGGATGGCGAATTTTGCTCTAGGGAACTAGATTGTGCGACTTCTGTTAGTGTTTGAGATATAACCTGAGACGGTGTCTGAGGATATATAGTACGGAGACTGGCGAATCCTTGGTTGCAGACATCATTTTGCGCTTTGGGAGTTAGTATAAGGTTTTGAACCGAGTCATCATTGCTCGATGATTCGTTGGGATTTAGTGATATTTTAGGTGGTTGTGTAGTAGGTCCAAGATCTGTAAAACAGTTTCCATGCGTAGACAGACGTTCTATAGGTAAGAATGGTGTTGACTTACCCCTATTTGATTTGTTGCTAGGTGTTAACACTGCTGGTGATACATCCTGTTCTAAGACTGCCAAAATAGATCTTGCTAGTTTGAAAGGTCCAATGGGAGCGCGAATACCTCCTACTTGAAGCCAGTACTGCCTAGTGTTCTGGAGACTAGCCATGTAACTGTGGACGACCAAGATATGTTGACAATCGAAAATGTCCGAGGGATCCACATTTGCCAACTCATCATGTTGATCAGTTATGATTAGATCAACATGCTTCAACTGTTCCTTATTTACATCTCCTGATATGACCTCGTAATTACTAAGACTTGGGAGTTAGTGTTGAATGTTACCAATGCCCAGAAATGTGACCGAGACAAACATGCCCTGAAATTTTTGTAGCAACTGTAATTTTGGAAAAGGAGTATCAATAGCGAAAGGACACTTACAACCACTTAGAACAGTATCGCTCAATACAGTTCCAAGATACTTCTCCAGGTCGAGAGGCACCCTTTTGTTGGACGCCTCGAGATATTAGGACACGCTTGCCTGAGGCATGCGCCTGGAGGGCCTGAACAGCTCGCTGGGCATCTTCTGATACTTTCGCCAGCCCGCCAGGCGCGATGTGAGCGGGTTCTGACCCATCAGGTCTTTCGATTGGAATTGTAATCTCGATATCGGTGCCTTTCCCAAGCTCGCTCCGCACAAGTATCTTTCCCCGAAGCTGGTTGACAATGCTCCACCTGTTTTCATTAATTAAATGCTCTCGTTCAATCAAAAGCCATTTCCTCCATGTCCTAGCATTGGAATGTCTTATCTATTGGTAGAGGATTGCACAATGTCACTTACACGATAGAGAGTCCAAGTCCAACTCCTGTGGCAAAGCTGTCTTCTTGAGCAAACGGCCGATAAAGCTTTCGCTCCATGTACTCAGAGGACATTCCCTTTCCAGTGTCCCTCACATGTATCACTAAATTCTTGCTTGATGTGCTAGCTGACTTTTTAGAATCATTTTGATGCATTTTCCGAAGTCCAACTTGGACCAAAATGTAGCCCGATGTGGTGTACTTTTGTGCATTGCCAAAAATATTCATCACAATTCGTCGCAGCGCGCCTGGTTCATTTAGTTAGACAGTCCTAGCCTGCGTGGGGATAAGTATCAATACCGGCCTGTACTCTAAAGTCCCAGTCTTGATGCTCGATGTCCAAAATGATCTCCACAGCCGATAGTGGAGGGTTTTGGGAGGTCCCGAGGTCGTTCGAAACGTCAGAAATTTCTGTGGACGCGGCTCCCCGAAACTCTCCCGCCATAATCATTCCATTCACCACGTCTTCGCACAGTAAAGCAAGGTTGGTTGTTCGGTAAAGCTCATTCGATATTGAATCTTTCACTACCATTAGTATGTGAACGGTAGGATGTTTGAGTAATGAAGCATACCATGCGGACTGCCCGAATTGTTGAATGAGTTGATCTTGCTATAGTCCAGTACGTGATTGATCGTGTCCTGTAGCAATGATGAGCACAGTCTATAAGCCACTAGGGATGTATCCTACCAAAAGAGTCCCACTGCAATTCTGTATCGTTGATACGAATTCGATTTGCGAGGCATCTAGATCTGAATCACGGAGAAAATCTGCGCTTGCAAGTATACCGTGTAACGGACTTCGAAACTCATCTACTACTGTCAGCACTGATTTTTGCCCCCCTATCGAGCTTCTGAGCTTACGAGAAATGCTACTTATGAAGTCAGATTTCATCTTATTGGCTGTTATGGCATCCAGTCGAGAAATCTCAACCGTAATAGAGTTAGTGAATGCTGAGAGATACGCAATTTCACTCTCAACAGTAAAAACTGGAACTGCGGATTGACTCCACACAAAACAGCCCGAGTACCACCGATCTAGCCGCACTAATTAGTATGTATGGCAAACAGTATAGAAGATGTATTCTACCTCCAGCAGCGTCCCAGAGTGGCAAGAATATGATCTGTCGGGCTTTATGGAAAATTTGCGACAAAATAGTCGCTTCTGCCATCTGCTTTGTCACGTCGCTAGCAGGGACTAATCGTCTGCTTCCAAATGGACTTCCCCTATCAAAGCGCTCCAAGTCATTTATCTGATCTAGCGATGAGAAAAAGCCCTTATCATCAATATACCATACGTTGCCCTTGGGATAAGAGTTAAGAAGAGACTGCAACGTTTTCCCATCCAACATGCTCGAGTCAAGATCAGAGGTGGCTGTGATGATCACGAAGTCAGCAGTGCCTTTGAGGATTAAAAGCAACCAGTGTTGGATAAAAATAACCCAAAAGTGACTAAATCGCTCATAACTAGAGCTTAGTGTAAGATAGCACAGAGCTCGAAATTACTTCGAGGGACCAACATTTGTTACGAAAACACATACCAATCTCTGCAGCAGATATCGCTTGGACTTTGGACGCCTTGTGTTTTTCTGTTGAAGATTGTATTGATCGCCGAGATAGATTTTCACCAATCTCATGGACAGGCTGGCTCAGTGTAGCGCTCCTAATTTCGCTATCATGCTGCGACTGCTCATTCTTAGTTTGCAAAAATTGAGCTCCTAAAATGGTAGTTTCATCCAGATAAGCATCAATGCTACCAGCAGCAGTGTAACCCACAGTGGTATCCAAAAATACTACGCCTCCAGAATTGAGCTCTAAGGACTGCCGAAGAATTAATGCAGCTTGGTCAAGAATCATGCTAATCTTGTCCCCAACAGGGGCGTTCGGTGGCTCGGTCGGTTCTTGGATTTCAGAAGCTTCATGACCATCAGTCATCCAAACACCAAGTAGATCTGATCGGTGTTCATCCGTCTTCCTACCTCGCGGCTTCTTATCCGTAAATGCAAACGTCGCTCCAGAGCTTGAGTCAGTGATACGCGAGGCTTCCTCTAAGAAGGTCGCAATTCCTTGACTCATTAATATGACCCGCCGTCTGTCTGCGGCCTGTCGCTTCGTCTCGAGAAGCTCCATCACATTGGCGGCTTGCTGATGGAGGACTGTTAATTGATTAGCTCAATTAGAAACATAGAATTATTCCGAAGAAAGCCACAAACATTCACGCTGGACTGTAGACAACCCGTCTCGCGGTTTGTCGTCATATATGAAGAGTGATCCAATGTTAATGCCACGATTTGTTGTGATTGGCGTTCCTGCATAGAAACGATAAGCTGCAAGTGAGCCATCTACAACAGGCAAGGAAGCAAATCTAGCATCGAGGGATAGATCATTGATGACGAAGCAGGGATAGGGATCCTTGGTATCCTCCAGTTGAAGCGTATTCTACGCAATATCAAAACCCGGTTCCAATTAGACGGGGGACATCTTACCTCACATAGTCCTCCAGGAGTGGAAACAGTGGTAGAGCCGAACCACGACGAGTCATTCATGACAAAACCGTCTTCAGAAGCTCCCACACGCGTCGCTCCAGCGATGAACCATTGCTCAGCACGGTCAATCAAGCTTTAAAATAAATAAATATCGTCTTAATGAAGGCAGGAAATCTTCACCTTACCATGCCATGGACGCCATGCAGACGCCATATCACTCTCTCAACGTAGGCAGACAAAGCTGCATCTCCGATGAGTAGCTCATTGAAGGGTTCGTCAAGGTGGTCTTGCTCCTCTTTATACGGCGCAAAGAACCTGGGAAGTTTATTAGCCAGCGTGATATAGATATCACATGATTGCAGGAGATCCGAGCTGCACTTGTCATAGTGATTGATTGAGCACTGCTTGATGCGGGCAGGCCAACCCAGCTTACTTTTTCAACTCGAGAGCTCTCTGGCTCTCTGTAACGCGGCGTGAAGGGTCCATAGCTGCTATATTTTACAATACGCGAGTCTTTTGGTGGGGAAATGATGTTTGCAGCAAAGAAGAGTTGAGCTGCCTTTTTCATATACGTCACCTCAATAGAAAAAGGTCGGAGATATATCTGCAGGGCACGAATCTGCATCGCTTCGGCCGACGTATATATGACGTCAACGTATGCACAGCACAAAACGAGAAAACAAAAATTCTTGTTGAGAGTGTAAGTTAATAATCAGAACAAGGTAAAAAGTAACTTAGTAGAATTCTTAGAGTTGACAACTAGAGAGAGAAGAGGACTCAAAGGCCTTAACATTTGGAGTTCAGCTGGTTGTCTCCATTCCCGCTTGAGCCAAATGGTAAAGTCCCTTGTACTCAATATAGGCTGCGAAATGGGTACCTATGGGTGGGTAATTATACCTTCTCACGCTCCTCAACCCACCCACCTACCCATTTCAGGGGTGGCACATACCAGAATATGGTTCGTGGCAGCCAATAGGTAGGAAATCTCCTCAACCCACCCAATGGGTACCCATTAGTTATCATAACCTACCCATAGGCTCCTCAACCGGCCGGGTACCCTACCCACCCGGTGGGTAGGTTCGCAGCCTAACCCTATAAACAATAGAATCACTCAACCGGCCCCACGTCTGGAGTAACCTCATGCTCACAGAGAAAATATGGTGTTTGTGCTTGATATCAGGTGACTTCATATCCTTGGGCTCTCTGGTGTATGAAATCAGCTATATTCTGAAGTTGTCATCCGGGAGCAGGTAGATAGCAAGCTTGCAACTGTTGTTTCTCTTGGTGGTTGAATGGCATCATTCGTGGTCGGGAACTATGGGTCACTCTAACAAGTCCTAGTATGGCGGTCAAATGGATATCAGGCTATGTATTCTATTCTACTTCCTACTTGTACGTTTGGGATGAATTTTGACATCATGCCAAAAGTTATACTATTGATCCGGGCTGGGTATAGCAGAACCCTAGAGCCCAATGACCCAGCGATGCGCTTCATAGGCGGACCTCTTTCCGGCAGAAGGTATACTTCGGGTCTAATATCTTCTATATTACCTTCCGGCCATCTAATCAAACCATATTCGTCCCATATTGTTAACTTACAAGATATCCAAATATATAAAGATTAAATTTCACTTATATAGATAGCAGACTAATAACTGAAATATGAAATATCAATATTATTATAATATCTTATAAGCTCGATTTTTAATTAATATTGAAACGAAAGTAAGAAATAATTAATAGAGATATATTTTGAGATAGAATATATTTTAAATTAGAATATAGTTTATATTATCTATTAAAGTTTATATATATATATATCAATTATCGATCTATATATAATACCTACTCCCAAGTATAATATTATATAGATAAACTTTGAACCTCTTAGTAGTTAAACTATCTGAGATCTAGATAATAGAATATTCCTCTATCTAAGATATAATATTATGAAATCTCCGTGCTTTATTGATCCGTATATAGGCTGAATATTAGATGCTGGTCACGTGCACACAGTTTCCCCGCAACTCCCAACAAGTTGACTGAATTCCTTTTATCGCCTATCGTACCTCCTCTAATCACTTCGCCCACCGGAACATTAGACCTAGGATGTAATTTGGCTACATAAATAACCAACAACCCTTTGTATGCCTTGCCCGACCTTATACGTTGATGTTCTCATGCCATTGGCATCCACATGCTTTATTATCCTCTGTTATGCTCCCCATGGATTTCGACACAAACGGTCAGACGTCCTCGGCGAATACTATCTCACCTTCGACATCATTGCTGAAATGCGACAAGTGCACTCGCGCCTTTACCAGGTCAGAGCATCTGAATCGTCACCTACGAAGTCATACAAAGGAAAGGCCGTTTGACTGTCCGATTTGTAACAAGAAATTCTCGAGAACGTAAGTCAATGCTTCGTAGTTGTCTTCAACCGCTGCGGAATCTGGGAAACAAGAGGGTACTCAATTCACCTCAACGATAGTAGATTGCACTTCTAAAATACACTGCCCATCATCTATATTCTCAATTTCCATTCTTAGGAATACCTGGATAGTTGGGGTTGGTTGTTCTACAGGGACTTTACCATTGGCGAGACCTTTTCATCGCACTCAAATGAGTTGACCCATTCATATTCCATGCCGCAATCTATGCCTGGTATATCACATCAATTGCAGAGCTGCCATCCATGTTGCCAAGTTTCCTTGTTGCTGCTTAATGCTGACTTGCTAACTACAGTTTAGAGACATTCTCTATCGCCATCAAAAAGCTCATCAACCTGACGAGGCAGAAAAGGTGCTACGCACCTCAACAGGAACGTTTCGTGCTTGCCTCGGTTGTGCCAATGCTCGGGTCAAATGCTCTGGAGGAAAGCCTTGTCAACGATGTTCAACAAGGTCTGCTAGTTGCCACTACCCTCCAAAGAAGAAGCGGAAAACTTCGGCGGCAGATGATGTTGAAAAAGTTGTAGGATTGTCGACACAGAATGACCATGCCGACGACTCTGCCCAAGTAGACACTGTAGGCAATAGGATGGCCACTGAAGATAGTGAGCAGTCACATGTATCTGTTAGGGAGGATCCTTGGGGTGGACGACCCTTGAGCAAAGATATCTACGAATCTACATTGCCACAGAGCGCATCAAACCTTACTGCCGGCCACCTAAGTTCCGTTAGAGGCCTTCAAGATCTCGCCGTAATTGTTCCTAGCAATGAGTTGTCTAGCTGCACCTGGGCAGATGGCGATATGGCGTTTGTTACCGATAATCAGATTCATGGTCAGGACCACATTTTTCAGGGTAATTTCCTTCAGTATCGATCTGAAGAACACTTCATTAATCAGGAGCTCTCTTCCATCAATTGCCTACCACCTGGCGACCCCACATTTGAGAACTGGGATTTTGGAGAAGCGTCATTAGGCGGAATAGTTCCAGCAAATAGAGACAGTATTTTGGCCATATCTGGTGAATTCCGACAGTCAGATGCACTTCCAGGCATTATGAGAGGTTTCACGAATCACGAAAATTCCTATCAATGCCCTAATAGAGATGCCAGCACTGACCACATCTCGCCTTGTGAAACGGCACCTGTGTCGATATCGTCTAACAACTACTCTAATTCAGCAGAAAATCAGAATAGAGCCTCGAGATATTACGTTGATGGAGCTGGTGGAAGGGCAACAACATCGGTGCAACTGCGAAGGAACAGATCAAAATCGAAGGATACAGGTTCTCTACATAGCGGATCAAACAGTGTAAATCACATTATTTCTAGCTTACCTCAAGCTGAGAATGAGATGGAGAAGTCGCATGCGTGGGTCACATCGGAGACATACGACGAGATCATAAACAACAGCCGCATCGTCTCATGCCTAACACCTCCACGGGATGTTCTCAATGGCTTTATCCAGTTGTACTTTAACAAGTTCCACTGTGTGTTTCCACTCCTCTATAAGAGCTATTTTGGTCGGCATCGAGGAGAATGGATTCTTGTACTCGCAGCTGCCGCTATTGGTGCATCTTACGAAGGCACGGTTGAATCTCGGCATTGCAGTGAAGAACTGCATAAGTGCCTTCACAAGACCTTGACGACTCTCGATGCTCCTGTTAATTGTGGAAGTCAAATGTTTGGGATTGTAATCTGGACTAACCAGAGCGAAGACAACACCATTATTCTCACCCAAGCGCGTATATTGAACATAGTTGGGATGCTCCACAGCGGTAATCAAAATCTTGTCAGATTTGCTTACTCCGAACGTTCGGCTCTCACCACAGCATGTTATAACATGGATCTGCTCCGCCCTGCAGATCACATCTACTATAACGATAGCCTTAGTGCTGAAGACAAGCAACGGGAGTGGTTGACAGAGCAAAGGCGCATCAGAGCGGGCTACTTCATTTGGGTAAGATTTTGATCAGATTCTAAAGTTTAATTTCTAATGCTAGTTCACAGATGGTCGATTGTATGGTGGCATACGAGTCGGACTTCCGACCCCAGATGAAGTTGATTGATGCGAAAGCGCCTCTTCCCTGCTCCGACGTCGCTTGGGAAGACGAAGAGTTGTTGAACAAGGCACCAATATGGGACCCGGCGAATGGTACGTACCATTACCCACGTTTTATATTTTGTTGGGCTAAGCTCTTGTAGAACCTCCATCACTCTGCACCGCAGTCGATGTCCTTTATATAGAGAAGAAAATTCTACCCAATATAGGCGATCTAGGCCGTATCCTAATCATCCATGCCATCTATCACCGTACCTGGGATGTGTCTAATTACCATCGCGAGAGGCTATCTAGTTGGATGCCGACTGCCAAGATTGAATCAATAGCAGACTTCCCAGTCAAGGAAGAAAGTTGGTGGCTTCCATCGATCCCAGCTGTATCCAGTTGGCGAAATATTGCATGCGACGCATTCGACATTCTCCACTGGTCAGCTAACAGCGTTGTCGCTGGAGCAGCGGGTATTGAGCATCCAATAATTCTTCATCTCCACCTAGCCCGCCTACTCCTCCTTACACCAGTCATCCAAATCCAACAGCTTAGCTCCAGCATTCTAAGACGTTCTTCTCAACAACCGGGAACACCGCACAATATTCACAATATTCCTTTGGACCTCAAGAAGGAGTCTGAAGCCGGGAATGAAATACTACGCTGGGTAACCCAGGACCAGTATAAGGCCCGACTCTCAATCATCCACGCTGGCGCCATCTTTTGGAATACCCGTAGATATAGCTACGATAGTCCGATTGAGCCATTCGCCATTTACCTAGCCACCCTTGTGGTTTGGGCTTATGGTACATACGTAAGAGTGAGCACACAGCAGATATTCTTAAGAGATGGCACTATCACTTCCAACGAGGCCATAAATGCGGAAGAAATCCAAAAAGAAAAGGCTCCTCTGAGATGCTCTATCCTGTCAGAGTCCCCTCACTCGCCCATGTCTGCTTCACAAGGCCCCAAGAGTTCCCCTTCTCCCGAGCCGTCGTTTCTCCATCTCGATCGACCGTGCGACGACGAACTTGTCCAAACCTTCGTCCGACTGGGAGGCAAAATGGCGGGGCATATGGTGCGTATCGGAGATATTTGTGGGGCTGCTGCGGTGTGGAAAGTGCCAAGAGAAGGGGCTAGGATATTGTGTAAAACACACGAGCATGATTGTAGCGAGGAACACGAGGCCGCCTCCGTCGAGCATGTCAAATGTAGGCAAGTAACCTGGGGAACATCAGATACGTTTCGGCGCCATTTGGATAAATTAGCTGGGATTATGAAGCAGCAGGCGGGAAGTCTCTAGAGAGGAACTTATCGCTTGAAACTGCATTGTTCGTCTTCAGACCGGCCCAAATATGGGTATAAATAGCAGCCTACTAAAGGATTTGGTTATTGTTGCGTCTAAATATGGTTAGATAAGAAACCAAAGGGTATTCAAATGAATTCGGCACTTCAATAAACATACTAAGCATAGCACTGCTAACTCGAACCGCCTCCTTATCCTACATAGCCACGAAAGTCACTACTCAACAGATGTGGGGTTGTTTTATGAAGAGAACAAGATCATTATTCATTGAATGCCTCTAAGCTAGCTCATATATTACAGTCTCTTGATGTTATCTGCTTTCTACCGTTTAATCTATCATACAGGCGACAACTGAGAATCTAATGGCATTATTGCAACTAAAGGTCAAGGTCTTATGACATGCAAATGAGGTACCTAGAACACGTGGTAGAGCTAAAACAATACATTTCCGCCAGGGAAGAGCTTCACTACAGATGAAGGATAAGCCACTTAGATTCAATTGATTTTCTTGTGTTGCTATTGTTCTTGCGGTTAGATGGCAAGCTCACTCGAGCAGTCAAGCCACTTTTCCAGCCAACTCAACTCACTCACTATGCACGTTAATTGCACTTTAGATACATTGTAAAACAAATCCGCAATTTAAATAAACCTCACTAAATTGAGTCACTACTAAACTACTGCAATAACTAGAAACCTTTGTTCGAAAGGCAGAAGTTTCTCAAAAACGGCTTCCTGGGTTAGCGCGTATCGATCGCTTTCTCTAGACGCTTCTCTGTCAGCCAAACATTGTTGGCAGCATAAGGGTCGACGTCATACTTCGAAAAGTTCCTCGCCGATACTCCCTGAGAAAATAATACATCCATCTCCTCAAAAGTGCGACCTTTCGTCTCAGGCAGTCTGAACCAGGTCCAGATTAAGAATGCAAACGCACAGCCTCCCCAAAAGAAGCCCGCCCTTCCCCTCCAGTCTCCAGCTGTAGGATTCAGCATATATGGACTGATGACATTGCAGATGATTTGCGCAATATAGTACGCAATACGGGCAGAACAGACAGATTTGTTACGAAGTCGAGTCGACGATATTTCGCTAATAATGGCATAACAGATTGGTCCAATGGTCATGTAGTATACGAGCAGCCAGACCAAAATCATTGATGCTTGAGCATAGTTACCACCAGTGGAATTCTTGGCGGCTGCGCTGATAATACCAACGAGGAAAAGGATACCTGTCAGGACTGACAAGCCGGCAACATATAGTGTGCGACGGCCGAAGGCATGGAGGAGCCACCAGGATATGATTGTCCCGACAGCTGCAACTCCAAGACCTCCAGTAGACATTTTGAACGCAATACTAGTGGGCAGCCCAGCCTGAACAAAGAAATATGTAGGGGTGCCTCCCATAGCAGTACCGCAGAATGGCTGTACTGCGAAGGCCATGCAGGCAATTTCGGTACGGCGACGATCGATGCCTCTGAAGCAGTCCCAGTATGACGTTCCTGCATCAATATCTTTCTCCAAAGAATTGGTATGGATTAGCATGGCAAGTGTTTGCTTAGCCTTTGCTTTTTCTGGGCCGGATGCGAGGCGTACAAGGCTGCGCTCGGCCGCTTCATACTGTCCTTTACGTACCAGATGCCAAGGAGACTCCGGTGCAAAGAAGAGTATGATAAACAGGGGAACTGGCCAGGCCCATTGAACGGCGAATCTGGAATAAGAAAGTTAGTAATTTCTTGCTTGTAATTCTTTGAAATTGGAATACCAATTACTCCGTGGCCTACTTACGGGATTTTGTAGGCCCATTTTGTGGGCCCGTTTGAGAAGGCCGAGAGTACACCAGCTGCAACAAGTTGACCGAATGCCCAACAGAGGTTGACATACACTGTCAGATAGCCTCTAAGGGCCATAGGGCAAACTTCTGAAGCGTATGCTGGGGCCATAGTTGCGAAAACTCCCCATGGGATTCCGCACAGGATTTGTCCGATGAGAAGCACAGGCAGTGAAGGGGCGAAGAAGGGAATAAATATGAATGCGACAATGAATACTAGGGAAGCCAAGAGGACTTTTCGATATCCAAATTTGTGCGTAAAATAGCCGTTGCTGAATGCGCCAATAATAGTACCGATTGCAGTGCCGTTGCTTAGGCCAGCTTGCCAGGCGGCCGAAAGCGAGTAGGTGTCTGTACTAGCAACGTATTCCCCGTAGCGTTTTAAGAAGGCGGGCTGGGCGAAAAGCGATGTGATGAGGACAATATCATACCCCTCCATGATGATGGCGGTCGAGACAAGAATAGACCACATGACTGCTTTAGGAAACTTTCGCAGAGCTTGTACGAGCGTGAGGTTATGCTCGTCGGTGGCTGCTTGTTTGGCAAGGATATTGTCTTTCGAATCGTTTACCTTATCGAAGTGCGAAATAATGGCCTCGACGTGATCCCCACCAGATTTTTCATCAGGACGGGGATATTCCTCTGTTGCCATTCCAGGGTCCATAGCGAAGGAAATATCGAAATGAGCTTTGGGTGGTAGATCCGACACGCGACGTATTGTAACACGTGTTTAAAAATCCGGTTTTGGACATGAGAAAGGCCGTATAACGCAACTCATATAAAAGGTTCTGACGACCAGAATACATGATGAGATATAGTAGGAAATTGTGAAGCAACAAAGGAGCCATGGTGGGAAGAATCAGCTCGTTCCCCTGGAAGTTTCCCATAGCCCCGCCGGACCGTACGAACATTTGCGGGGTATTCCATGTAATTCGACAGCCCGCAATTTGACACTTTCCTCCACCGGAGTGAATTTCGTACCTATGGAAGGTTCGAGAATCAGTTTAACTTCCTAGATCGAAAATCTTAAGAGCTGGGATTAAGGAATCGTAGAATGAAAAGAAAGCGACATGTTTCATACTGTAAGGGTTGTAACTTATTGAGCTAATATTTGAATCCCCGAAGCATGGTCAGCAATCTCTCGGTCTGCCTTAACTTTTGGTTAGTATCCTCCAAATCACTCGCTTTTGGGGTAAAAATATTTACGCCCTAATTTCAATCATGAAGCCTTAGGCATTAGAGCTCACAGTGGTACGGAGGTGGCTGCTTAGTAATGACTTTGGTGCCTAGCGTAAGTTAGGCAAAATAAGAGTCACATTCAAGTTAGCATCGACCCCACCTGTTGCCAGAATCATGTATACTGAAGATCCTTAAGCAATATCCAGAGGAAATTGGATCGAAAAGTACGAAGATAATGCCGATCCTTGACTCTGGCGTCAAGATTGCGGCAGCCAATATCATCTTATGCTTCGTCAGCGTCATTGTATTCTTCAAATTGCCATGCACGCCATGCACGCCATTGTATAGGCTGCTACCACAACCGATTCAGGTGAGCTTTGCATTGATATTCTATCCTCTGTAGATTCCCTCTTCTCGAAACTGACCTCTTGCACCTTCTCAGATCGAAATACCTGATGATCCTAGAGATCTGTTACCTGCCGAGCAGAAACATACAGCTCAATTTCCAACACTGGCTTCCTTCCGAGTAGAGAGTCATTCTTTGGACAAAGCTCTTCAGGAATATCATTGTGGTCCCATAGCCTATGCCGTTGGATTGGCAGAGGTTAGCGTCGAGCTGTGCGACGTGGTACGTCAAAGGGACAATACAAGATATGAGAAACTGGTGACTTCTGAGAACTTTCAGCGGCAGAGGAGAGATTTCATTGAGAAAGGGGATCTTAGTGCGGGAGATCGCACAGAGATATTCGAACTGGTGACTCCATTTCAGTATTTTCAAGATCACACAAGACGACTTTGCAATCAATTTCGAGATCACACCAGCCAACTTCGCAATCGAGGCACTGTAAACACTAACCAAAGAGCAAATGATGCTCTGGTTCGTTCAGGGTCGAGATCCTACTTACCTCTTGCCACGCAAGATATCGAACTGGAAACCGAATCGTCAGAAGTACGCGACTGAGGCTCTCCAGTCTCTGTCGACTGGATGTCAGAGCTTACCAGATTTAGAAAGAACCTTAATTGTCTCTGTCGGTATGCTGGCAGCGAAGTCGACGAATTAGCTATGCCTCGGGAAACCATCAACAATCTCAGAAAATTCGCATCGGATCGAAAGCAGGAGCTTGCACCTTTGTTCGAAGAAAACGCACGCCTAAACAGTGAACTCGCGAGCTACAAACGCATCAACGCAGCGTTACAGATCCGGCGAACGATTGAGAAGTTGACATTTGAACTACCCGAAACACCCCGCTACGACTTACCCGGCTCAGGACCTAAGTGGCGGAAACTCTGGGATGAGATCTGGCAAAATGCTGGGACAAGCCCCTCAGATCCTTTCCACAAACTTTGGAATGAAGCTAGAGGAGATTATACTCGCAACAACTACCGCGACAAGGGCAGAGAACTATTCGCAGACATGAGCAGTGAAATCCACGGCTACGACAAACGGGACTTCGACTACGAACATTTCGACATATCAACTCGAGGGATTGCAGACGTTCTGCGGCCCGAAATAGTCGACGAAAAGACAGGCGAGGTGGATTGGGCAAAGGAAGTGCGAAAGTACCCAGTAACTTGGCCCACATCGGACAACTTGGCTCTGACAAAAGTACAACGATTAGAAGCGAATCTCGATGTAGCACGCCGCCGCGCAACGAAGCTGGAAACGGATCTTCGGGATGCACAGGAAGAAGAGGAATGCCTTAAAGATGGTAGTACCACGACCAGAGAGGAACGAGAGGCTAATAGGCAGGCGAATGAGGAGCAGGATCCCGACATAGAAGGACTGTTCGGAGATGATTCAGATATATAAAGGTGGGTGCAAATGGCATGAGGATGTAATTTGGAAGACAGGAATTCGTCTACTGTCTCGCAGAAGTCTTCGAGCTTATACGAGATCAAGATACTGCCCCCACTCAGCTGCTGGTCATGTGCCTACGGAATGCTGCCGGACGTGCTGCCCTGTGCATTAACATTGGCCCCCTCTTGAGCAGCAGCAGCCGAAGCACGACCGCCTTTCGCCCTCTCCATGAAGACGCTTGCAGCGCGCTGCTATGATAGTCTCTCTGCGCGTTGACGTCGGCCCCCTTCTCGAGATAGAAGACGCTACTGGTTTTAATCAAAGGCACGAAATTCAAATCAATTCGGAGCAGAGTTTATAGAGCAAGGAAATTAGCACTATAGTGATTATAAAGAACCTTAGGAATATAATATAAATTAGAATCGCCTAACCTATTATTCCGGAGGGAGTGGCGACCACTCCTTCCAGATACAACGCGCGGATTGGTCCACATCCCCAAGTAGGGCGAAAATTAGCCTCGGTTTATTCCAGCTTATAGCCCCAACTCCTTCCAGATTACACGGCGGTATAGGGCTCCATAGTAGTAGCAGGAGATTATATATAATATATATAATAATAGCTCTATGTTTCTACTTCCTGGTGATATCCTAGCTATATAGACCGCAGTCGGATTATATATATAATATAAGGTAATATAGTGGTATCTGGTATTATTACTATTCTTCGATAGGAGAGAATATAGATAGCCTATATATATTTGTTATCTTCGGGTATAAGTTTATATATAGGTTTATATATAATAATATCGTTCTATCTAGCTATAGCTCTACCTTTTATATAGGAAAGGGATATACTACTTAATAATATACTTTATCTCTCTCTACTAGCCTACTGGAGGATAAGGAGAAGTACTAGATCTGGATTATAATAGGGTTCTATATACTTAATAGAGTAGTATTAATAT